>JAWRVF010001034.1:0-120115 GCA_036785485.1 Physcomitrellopsis africana
ATAAGTGATTGATAGGTTAAAAACTTGGTCAACATGCTAGCCACATGGCGCACATGTTGGTAGCTTGCGGAACAAGCCAAGTACGTGGCACACATGTGGGAAACTTGTCATGCAAGTTTGACACGTGTCTTGTAAATAAGACACGTGTATGAGGTCCTATAGATTATTGCCACGTAGTTCTTAGTTAGATAGTATTCATAGAGGCAAGAAAGAAGCCCTCTTTACTCTTGCCAACTCCTTTCTTAGTTCTAGTCTAGTTTCAAGAGTCTTCATGTTTCCAGTCTTTGGCAATAGCCATTCCAGCTTTCTTTGAATATACATACTTTTTTATTCCCATTTTGTGACTTTTCTTTGATACAATTTTCATTAGATTATGTATCTTTTTCTAATTCATATCCTTGACATCAATTCAACAAACACCATTTTATTTCAACTATGGATATCATCCAAAGCTTGATTTATAGAATATGCTAAAGAATAATAATCCAACACTTGAAGGATTTGCAAAGCATCTATCGCAATATCAAACAACCTTGAAACTTTAATCGAAAGCAATTCAAGATACTTATAAGGCATCTATAGATAATAATTGAGTATAATAATTGCCACCTAATATTAAAATAAAAAATCATAAAAAATACGATGTTAAAAAGATATTAGATTCATAGCAAAAGTAGGACAAATTAGAAAATCTTGTTTATGGATATGGCTAAACTATCAATAAACACACATGGAAATCAATCAGAAATCTTGCTAATGTGCCTTCAAAAGTATAAGAATTTCATTGACTCTATTTTTCCAAAACTAAACGTATTTGATAATAACTTCTTAATAAAGATTGGATTTGAAGAATATTCATAAGATGAGAAGAGTTAAATTAAAGCATTCATTAGTATGTAGCCATTTATTCTAAGATAGATTACAGTGGTAGAAGTAAGTTAGTTACCATGTCAAACCTTCAAGTATTGAGAGATTTAGTAGAATAAGATTCAAAAGATTCACTTGCTATACAAGCTTTGAACAAACTAGTACAATTTTTATAGCCTTCAATTGAGTAAAAAGTGGGAACAACATATTTCAACACCAAGTACAATCATTTTTAGAGCCATTAAGAGCAACATCCAACTGTATAAGTCTTGATTCAAATGTTCAAGTTTTAATTATATTGCTTAAGCTTAAAAAGATGAATCCTCTTAAATTTGAAATCTTATTTGGAAGGTGTTTTGAAGGCTTTGATCAAGAGTAGATCCTTGGATGGGATGTTTCAATGACAAAGATATTAACTCAAGGCTATACGCAATTTCTTTGAAGACTAATGGAATTATTAGGAACATACACTTCAGAGGTTTATAGAACCTTTTAGAATATTTTAAAGGTTCTTGAATTAATGAAAGTCAATTGAAAAGCTTCTTAATTGGTGAAAGTAGCTCAAGAAGCATCTTAAATAAAGATATTTATAGAAGTCAAGGCTGAAGAGTTCTTCAATCTTGACAATGTATCTCTTGGAATTCTAGCTCATCTTTCTAGGTGTTGTTTGTATACTAATCTAATTAATTCAAATTTTTATTAGTTTCTTTTAGAAATCTTATTCTAATTTAAGTCTCTTGCTTTTTATTCTCCTGTTCTTGAAAATTTGTCAAGACTAGTCTTATTTTTAATATCAAATTTGAATCTTTTTGGTTAGAGAATGGATTATCCTTCTGCTTCAAGATATATCATCACTTTATAGGTTGCGGATTACCCTCTTTCAAATTGATATTTTTTTCATTATAATATTAGAATTTTATCCTTCTTATGAGAGTGTGGATCATCCCTCTCCTTGAAGGTCTTAAAGCACTTTAGAGGTTGTAGATTATCCTCCTATAAATTGATATTGTCTTCTTATAGATTCATTTTTTTTTTTTTTTTTTTTTTTTTTTTTAGAATGGCTAGAAGTCAAGACATTAGTATGACCAAATCTTTTGAATCTAAGTTAGATGCCATTATAAGTACTCTTATTACTTTATGTGCTAAGACTGTGGACATTGAAGGGATTGTTACAAAATTTTATAACAATGCAATATCTAAAGTACCACAATCTAAGCTACACCTATCTCCAACTTTTGCGCTTGAGGATGTAGTACTATCTATGCTATGTTAAAAAAATCTATCTGTTCAACAATATAAAGAGCCTCAAATTAGTCTTCCAAAGAAATATGATGATATGTGTTTTAAGTTCCGAGGGTTTGTCAACCAAATTTGATTAATAACGGTCCTACAACTTGATACTTATTCAATAGAAGAATCACAAGTTAGATTGGTTGGTACCTTGCTTACGGAACAAGTATTATCATGGTTTGCTTCCTTGTTTGAAAAAAGATTGTTAATTTTAAACAACTTTGAAGTTTTTATAGAAGCATTTACGGAAGCATTTAGAGAATATGATAAGGCTTGTTAGACAATAGCTAAGATTTGAATATTGAGTCAAAGAGCATGTGTCATGGACACAGAATACAAAGAGAAAATCTAAACAAGAATTTCAAAGAGAATTGGCAAGAACTAGATTGATCAGATGAATACAAGAGCAACACCAAAGAGGTGAGCTAGAGCTCCAAGAGATGTATTATCGAGAATGAAGAACTCTTCAACCTCGACTCCTATATATACTTCTAAATAAGAAACTTCTTGAGCGACTTCCAACAACAAGGCCCCATCGGGCGCAAATTAGGAAGCTTTTTCAAAACAACTTCTACTAGCTAGGAAACTTCTCAAAAAACCTTCCTAATAACTAGGAAACTACCAAAAGAAACTTGTGCTATTTGCTAATAAAACTTCGAAGATTCGGAAGACTTCTTCTAGAATGTTCATTCTAGAAGGTTTGCTAACCATACCAATCCCATGGAGGTGAACCTTTACTTCGAGGTCTCCAACAGATGGCCTGAGAACCTCACTGCTATTCAACAGAAGAAAAAAAATGAAGATCGTATCGGTACATGATCATTTTCTCATTTAATTGTCTTCACGAGCAAGTGGTTCATGGATCATAAATAGCAGTAGTGGCCCACGCCCTCAACTTCCGACCAAGCATGAACTTCCGTGTCCTCATTGTGGAACTGTCCTGCAAACATACCTTCTGATTGACCATTGTAAGCAGGCTCGACTTCAAATACAATCACTAGTCATCGGTTATTTGGTATCCTCCGTCGTCATCGTGGTGCAGGTGGTTCTTCATCTCGAGGTCGCCTTCGTGAGCTAGTAGGTTGAGATGATATGATTGGCATGGTATCTATCTCTTGGCTATCCATGTCGAAAGACTAAACTATGGCTATCAGAAAAGATCTACTCTATCTTGGAGAAAATAACCACATCAACTATGAATTTTGGTAGTGTTTTCCCTCCTTTTATGTTACTAGATGAGTAAACTTCAGAAAGAAGTTATCCTCGAATCGGCTTAGGTTTCTGAGGATATTGTTGATGAAACTCTTGTACCTTTTGCGACGCATTGGCGAGATTTTTGGCCGGCTCCCATGTTCGCTCATTAATATCGTAGCCTCTCCAATGTACAAAATACTCCAATTTTCCCCATTTACGCTGTAAATCTAGCACCTTTTCTTCCTCGTATTCCTCGTGGTTCTCGATTTTGATACTAGGTGGCAAACTTTGCACACTTTCAGGAAAAGACGATTCTCGATAAATCTCCAATAAAGAAATATGAAAGATTGGATGTACCTTCATAGCAGTTGGTAACTCCAGACAGTACGCCACTGGATTGATTTGCTTCAAGATGATAAATGGTCCCAACCTCCGGTAGTCCAACTTATCACACGGCCGCTTGGTCTTGATATTCCGTCGAAGTAGCCATACCTTATCTCCAGTTTTGAAAATAGGTGCTTGATTTCGAAGTTTATTTGCGGATGTCTTATAAGACTCTTGAGCAGACTACAATTGCATCTTTAACATAGTTTGAAGCTCTGATAGCTGCTTCACAAATCCTTCAGCTGCTGGGTTGTTATTCGTTGATAGACTTAACAAATCAAGCTTCGGATGGTACTCATAGTTAGAAAAGAATGGTGTTTGTTGAGTTGACGCGTGCAAGGTGTTGTTATATGCAAACTTGGCTAATGATAGGTATGCGGCCTAATCATCTTGCTGATAGTTGATGCTGCATCTTAGATACTGTTCCAAAACTTGATTCACCCGTTCCGTTTGGCCGTCAGTTTGAGGATGGAAAGCTGAAGAAAGCTTGATATCCACCTTCAATATTTCAAAAAGAGATCTCCAAAACTTTGATACAAATTGAGTTCCTCAATGCGATACAATATCATCTGATAGACCATAATATCAATACACATTATCAAGAAAGAGCCTTGCTATATCTTCACTTGACGATGTCTTCTTGCAAGGGACAAAGTGCGCCATCTTTGTAAGTCGATCTACCACAACAAAAATGTTGTTGAAAGAATTCGATGGTGGCAGGTCTGTAATAAAGTCCATGGAAACTGAAGACCATGATCGCCGTGGAATTGGCAATGGCTGTAAAAGTCCGTAAGGGCGATGCCAAGGATTTTTAGATCTTGAACAGATGTCGTAAGTGAGGACAAAATCTTTCACATCCTTCCACATTTGGGACCACCAGAAATCTCGAGAAATAAGTTCTAAGGTCTTGTTGAATCCAAAATATCCTGCAGCTGGAAAATCGTGACGAGATTGAAGAACTCGAAGCCGTACTGGTCTTTTCAGAATATACAACCGCTCCTCAAAGTATAAAAGATCTCCCTCCACTTTGAACTTGTCATTATTGGCACGTTGCTTGATATCAATTGCTATTGAATCTTCAATGGTCACGGTACGTACTTGATTAAGGAAGTCAGCATCGATTGGTACAATGGCAGCGTGAAGCCGGAATTGCTCTGGCTTCAATAGCGTCGTACACTGTTGGTCAAATGCTGCCTCTCCAGCCTTTGGTGCAAGATACAATCTCCTCGATAATGCGTCAGATAGTCCTTGTTGCTTTCCAAGTCGATAAGTGATAACAAAGTCGAATCTGGATAGCAACATATTCCATCGAGCTTGACGCCGATTCAAAATTCGAGCCGACATGAAATATTCCAAATTCTTGTGATCCGTGTATATGGTTACCGGATGTGCCGCTCTTTCGAGAAAGTGATGCCATTCTTGGAAAGAATCCATTATAGCAAGAAGCTCCTTATCGTGGATCTCATAATTGATCTCAACAGCAGAGAACTTTCGAGAATAGAATGCAACTAGATGGAGCTTTTCATCAGCACCCATCTGTGAAAGTACGGCTCTCAAAGTAAAATCCGAAGCATCGATTTCCAAATAAAAGGCCTTTGCAAAATCCGGATGGACCAAGATTGGAGCCATTGTAAACGCCATCTTAAGATCTTGAAATGCTTTCTCTGCTAGGAGTCTCCATTCAAGCTTGTCCTTACACGTCAATCGAGTGAGTGGAGCAGCAACTTGGAAATAATTCTTAATAAAAATCTGATAGAAGTTAGCAAAACCAAGAAAACATTGTACATCTCTAACCGTCTTCGGAACCTCCCATGACACGATTGCTTCCACTTTCTTGGGATCCATTTTCAAGCCTTCTGTAGTCACGATGAATCCCAAAAATTCTATCTCAGTTTGGTGAAATAAGCACTTCTCCAACTTGGCGTAGAGTCCTCGCTCACGTAGTTTTTCAAGGACGAGATGAACATACTTTTCATGCTCTTTTTCGTTCTTAGAAAATATCAAAATATCATCCAAATAGATGACAACAAAATTGTCAAGATGCTCCCGGAAGATGTCATTCATCATGTGTTGAAAAACTACCGGAGCATTGGTAAGACCAAAAGGCATGACATTATACTCGAAATGGCCATACCTTGTACGGAAAGCTGTCTTCCATTCGTCTCCTTTTTTAATTCGTACAAGATTGTA
This sequence comes from Physcomitrellopsis africana, assembly GCA_036785485.1. NCBI lineage: Eukaryota > Viridiplantae > Streptophyta > Bryopsida > Funariales > Funariaceae > Physcomitrellopsis > Physcomitrellopsis africana. Next base: position 5,926 of record JAWRVF010001034.1, read on the forward strand.
GGCTCCTCTTAGATCGATTTTTGTAAAGATCCTTGCTTGTCCAAGTTGTTCAAGAAGACCAGATATCAAGGGTGACGGTGTCGTACTATAATTACTTATAGTATGTAAAAATTAGTTAAAATATATTATATGTTTATGAATCTAGATGTGTGTTAGAATGGTTAGTAAGTTAAATTAAAAATGGTTGATAGAAGAAACTTTATTTTATTTTATTTTACTTATTTTAGTTATGGTATTTAAAAATTATAAGATCTAAATGTATAGTATGAAGCCTTGAGAGAAGGTTGGGACTTAAGGATGAAAATTCAAGCTAGTAAGAGGCTAATTGGGAGGGATGAAATCAAGCCATGGTCGGATGAAGGCAAGGAATAGGGAACTTCATCCCTATTGGTCGAATACCATGCCCAATGGGCTTTGAGGAGGCTGCCCGCGACCTTAACAAGGGTTTTCGGCGACTTCATAAAGAGGATTTGCAATTTCAGAGGAGAGGTTGTAAAGTTTAGGGTTTTGGGTATAGTTTGAGAGGAAATTTTAGGCGATTTGGAGTTAGGGTGAAGAAGTTATACTTGTTCAAAGTTAAAGAGTGGATTTCATACATACTGTCACTCTTTTGGGATTTCGCGGAGTTATACGGAGGCTTTTGGAGATCGGACGGTGCGGTTGGAAAGGTGATTTCAAGATCTACGTCTGTTATGAAGGAATTCTTAAGTTTTGAGTTTAGACGAAGGAGATATGAAGAGTTGAAGACAGCGCAACCAATTCCAAGGCAGTAAGTAGACCGTTTCGTTGATGGTGATGGGGTTTGCCATATCTTAAGTTTTTGGACGAATTGTTGTCTAAAACTTTCCAAGAAGGTGTATTATTGTGCTAAGAAGCTATACATCGAAGTTTCATAGCATTTGGACTTTTAGATTGTGAGATATGAAGAATTTAGTACACGGGTGTTTGTAAACAAGGGTTTAAAGCTACTGCTAGGGTTTTGGCGATATCTAAAGATCGATAATGAATCGACGGTTGAAATTTGTGGTGGTAGTTGTGAAGAATATATCAGTACTTCATGTAAATTTGGAGTAGTTTTGGACGGTTGGATTAAAAGTTATGGGTTATTGAAGTTCGGAAAAAATTCCCTTCCTACGGGAGAATGTGGGTTTAGAGTATTTTGTTATGTTTTGAGTGGTTTGAGGAAATTAGGCTTGTGTATTGGGTGTAATAGCCCTATGGAGATCTCTTTTATATAAAATTCAGGGTTTTTATTATACTTGAATCTTGCTTGAGTAATTAGTGGCAACCAGAAGCCCAGCGCTTTCTTGAGGCAGATTCTCTCTACCACGACAACGGATAACGATTCTTCTTTGTTACCTTGTTGAGACCTTGATAGTCCACGCACATCCGTAGCGAGCCATCCTTCTTTTTTACAAATAAGATTGGTGCTCCAGCTGGTGACTTTGAATGGCGAATGAAGTTCTTGGCTAGATTCTCATCAATGTACTTCCGCAATTCTGCCAACTCCGTCTGTGACAAATTGTAGATTGGGCCAAAAGGGGGTTGTGCTCCTTCTTGCAAGTCTATGGCACAATCATATGGTCGGTGCTCCGGTAGCATATCAGCATTCTTCTTTTGAAATACATCTTGAAAATCTTTATATTGCTCCGGTATACTTGCTGTCAAAATCTTCTCTTCGCTAGTTGGAGTCGCATAAATGACAAATGGTGTACCTTCCTTGGACGATCTTACAAATACTCTTGCTCCAATAAATAAAGGTTTTTTTATTCGGGGTCTTCTAACTGGTTTACTCTCGGAACGTTCTATTGGAAATGTTATCTTTCGTAACCTCCAATCTATGGTTGGATTATACTTTTTCAACCAGGAAAGACCAAGAATAATAGGACTTGACGGAGTCTTTATAATGTTGAAGATAATATAACTATTATGGTCCTTAAATGCTATTTCTATAGATTTTGATTCATGAGTGACACTACCAGACAGTAAAGGTCGTCCATCTATGACTTCTACGTAAACAGGTTTAGATTTCCGTATTAGAGGGATCTTATGATATTTAGCATATTTTTCATCTAAGAAACAAGCGGATGCTCTTGAATCTAATAATGGTAAAGTTTTAAGCTTCTAAGGACCAAAAAACAAAGGGATTGTAAAACAAAGGGCAGGTTGGGCAGAGAGGGAGGAACTTGATTGTTGTTGCGATTTTTGACTGTCCAGCCGCACGGTTCCTAATATGGCTGGGCATTTTTGTTTTCCTGAAAAAACGTGCCTCTGGTCTTGACAATGCGTTGATTCTGCTTCTTGGGGCAATTTCTAACCTTGTGGTCTTCTTCACCGCAATATAAGCATAGTCCTTCCTCCATGCGTCGCTTCTTCTCTTCTGGAGTGAGGGATTTGACACGTACCGCATCAATTTGCATGTCGTCCGTCTCGGAATGTGAATTCAAACTGCTTGCTGATATGGTTGAGGCGTGACGAGTCACATGTTGTCTTGAGCGTTGGTCTTGGCAACGCTGAAATAGGCGATTGTCACACTTCATAGCTTGGCTAATGGCTTTGTTGAGCGTTTTTGGATCAAGAAGAGATAATAGCAAATCCTTCACATCATCCCTCAAATCCCAATAAAATTGACTCGTCAATGCTTCTTCATCCCAGTTGATGTCACATGCTAATTGTCTGAAGTCTGATGCATAAACTAATGCAGAGCGTGTCCCTTGTCGTAGTGATTGAATCTTTGTTGTAGCCCATCGAGCCTTGTCATGCTCGCCAAATGCTTCCGCTTCCAAAAAAAAAATTTTGAAGTTGTTCAAAATTGATGATCCCTTCTCGAATAAAGGAGCAAACCATGATAGAGCCTGCCTTGTAAGTAGGGTTCCAACCAGTCCAACACGTGACTCCTCCGTTGGATAGCGTTCGGGTTGTAAAATTGTTATTAACCTGATTTGATTGACAAAACCTTGAAACTTGGAGCGTGTACCATCAAACTTATCTGGAAGGCTAACTCGAGGCTCCTTTCGTTGTAGAACTAGTGGTTCTTGTCGAATTACAGGCAAAGCTGTTTCTTCTGGTGCAGAAACTTGAGGTTGATGAATTCTAGATTGTGTTACTCCAGATGCTCCATCATTATGAAGTCTTGCAAACGCTCCTTCAATCTCCGCAGTTCTTTGCGATAACATAGCAAGGGCATTCATAATGGCATCCAACTTGGACTCCGAACTTTCAGTCATACTAATCCCTTGACCTCTAGCCATTCTAAAAGAGAGAAATAATTGATTCTACAAAGAAGAAAATATTGGTTTAGAGGAGGGTACTCTGCAACCTCTAAAACGTCTAAAATCCTTCAAGAAGAGGGGTAATCCACTTTCTCTAGGAAGAATAAGACTCCAATATTGTAATGGGAGAGATATCAGTTTAGAGGAGGGTAATCCGCAACCTCTAAAATACTAGTATATCTTCAAGAAGAGGGGTAATCCACACTCTAACAAGAAGGACTAGCTCTAATATCTGAGATGAGAGCAGTCTCGACAAACTGTCATGGACACAGAATACAAAGAGGAAATCTAAACAAGAATTTCAAAGAGAACTGGCAAGAACTAGATTGATCAGATGAGTACAAGAGCAACACCAGAGAGGTGAGCTAGAGCTCCAAGAGATGTGTTATCGAGACTGAAGAACTCTTCAACCTCGACTCCTATATATACTTCTAAATAAGAAACTTCTTGAGCGACTTCCAACAACTTAGGAAGCTTCTCAAGCAGCTTCCATGAATTAAGAAGCTTTTCAAGCAACTTCTACTAGCTAGAAAGCTTCTCAAGCAACTTCTAATAACTAGAAAGCTTCTCAAGAAACTTCCACTAACTGCTAATGGAAATTTCTAGAAGGTTCCAGATACTTGCTTCTAGAATATTCTAATTTCTAGAAGGTTCTAAGACTATGTCCCTAACAGCACGTTCTTTATCAATCTATACATTTGATTTTAGACAATTAGTATACAACATCAATTAGAACAAAGAAGTCTTAATGAGTCAATTTTATTGGAGACTAAGAGATGTTGTAAAGGATTTATTATTATAACTTCCGGATCCATAATCACTCAATGAAGCCATTAGCCACGTTGTAAAATGTGATAATCAATTATTTCAACGTCATCAAGATTAATATTCATGGACTTTAGCAAGACAATACGCAATCCGACATACTCCTGCTACATTGACAAGCATTTTGAATTCATATTCAGAAGTAGAAGATATGCAACTTGATACAATACACTTTAAACCTCGTAGTCCATAAAAAAAAAAAGTATCGGATGGAAGAAATTCTATGCTTGTATTGTAGCAAAGAAGGCTATAAGGTTGATAATTGTCCGAAGAAACAAAATTGACATATCACCAAAATAAAAAATACAATCATTTAAAAAAACAAAGATATTTAGCCACAATAGAGACCGTGCAATTGGACAATTCAACATTGTAAAATTATTCAAGTTCCTCTCTTTTTCCTCAACTTGCTCATTGTTTTATAATTCTTTTGTATTTTGGCCCTTAAAAACTTCAGACAATTACCTTATTGGATTCAAGGGCATCCACTTATTTCATAGATGAGGCATTCATTAAACTTCATACAATTCTTTTAGTACAAAAATCCAAACTTATTCATGTAGAGATAATAGATGAATAATCATTATCCTCTAGTAATATCAATCATAAAATCATGCTTATAAAAGTGTCATTTGAAGATTATAGTAGCCAAATTATGTTCAATGTTATTAGGATTCTTTCAAATTATATTATTCTTGGACTTTCTTGGTTGAAAAAATATAATCCATATATAAATTAGAAGTCATGAAGAATAATATTTTTAATAAATATCCCTGCAAGAAAACTTTATAAAAAGTCACAAATTAATAAACCTTTATTTTTTAGAGCAAGGACTTTTATAAAATTGGCAAAAGTAGATAAATTATTTACTATTTATGTGACTCTAACTAAAAAAGATACAACTTCATCGGCAAGTATTCTAGAGCAGTGTAGTAAATTTTAAGATGTTTTTCAGAAGAAAAATGTTGATATATTATTGGAGCACCAACCATATGATTGTGCCATAGATCTTCAGGAAGGAATACAACCATCTTTTAGCCCAATTTATAATCTTTTTCAAAATAAGCTTTCAGCATTAAAGGATTATATTAATAAAAATCTTGCAAAAAATTTCATCAAGCATTCAAAATTTCTAGCAAGTACATTTATACTCTTTGTAAAGAAGAAGGATGGTTCTTTGCAAATATGCATTGATTATTGAAGATTGAATAAGATAATAATAAAAAATTATTATCCACTATCGTAAATCTTATAACTTTTGGAACAACTCGACCAAACTAACATTTATATGAAGATAGATTTTTGCGGAGTATACAACTTGGTACGAATTAAGGAAAGAGACAAATAGAAGATCACATTTTGGACAAGGTATGAAAATTTTGAATATAATATCATGCCCTTTGGATTAACAAATGTACTCGCTATCTTTCAGTATTTAATAAATAATATTTTTTAAGAGCATCTAAATAAATTCATGGTGATTTATCTTGATGACATCTTGATCTATTCAAAAGATCTTGAAGAATACAAGGGGCATATAAAGTTGGTATTACAAAAGCTATAAGATACAAGTTTGTATGCCAAGCTAGAGAACTGCATATTTTATCAATATAAGATAGAATTTTTAGAATATATCATATCTATTAAAGATTTGATAATGGATTCCAAGAAGGTGGAGGTGGTTATGCAATAGACCATTTTGAAGATTAAGAAAGACGTACAATGTTTTCTTGGATTTGCTAAGTTCTATCAAATCTTCATTAAAAATTACTCTAAAGTTGTTGTCCTTCTTACTTGATTGACATGCCAAAATAAGTTAGAATGGAGGCCTTAAGTGGAGAAGGCATTCTAAGACCTCAAGATAGTGTTTATCATAATCCCAATCTTGGTACATTGAGACTTTATAAAAGAATTCTATATGGAAATTGATGCTTTGGATTTTGCAGTAAGGGCCGTACTTTCATAAATGGATATAGATATAAAAAAAACTCCATCGTGTTGCATTTTATTCTTGAAAATTTTCTACTCCTAAAATTAATTATAAAATCCATAATAAACAACTTCTTGCTATTGTAGATTCTTTTCAAAAATAGTGTCATTTTTTCAAAGGAACAATGCATCTTGTAATTGTATATACAAATCACAAGAATCTGAAATATTATATAGGAGCTCATATTCTTAATTATTATTAAGCTTGATAAAATATGTAATTATTTCAATTTAACTTTGTTATCATTTATCGATCTAAAAAGCAACAAAGATTGTCCGATGTTTTATCAAAAAAATCATATCTTGTACCAAAGATAGGAGATGTAGCATTTAATGAACAATATGCAACTTTGTTGAAGCCAAAGCAATTTTGCCTTTGTGTCACTATTATATTAATACCTATTGATTCTAATTTCTTCAATAAGGTGCATATTGTAACCACTAATGATGCTTTAATCTTTGATGTCAAGCATCACTTGAAAAAAAATGTTGACAAGTTTAAGCTTAAGAAAGACTTTTTATATTTTGAAGAACATTTATATATCCTAGAAGAATCAACAAGATTGCGCATTCTTCAATCTCGCTATGACTTTCCAATTGCAGATTACTTTGGATTTATCAAGACTTTGGAATTTATTTCTCAAGTTTTTAGTGGCATCAAATATAGAAGGTAGTGAAGGACTTTGTGCTCTCTTACAACATCTGTTCAAGGTCCAAAAATCCTCAATATCGCCCTTATGGATTCTTACAACCTTTGCCTATTTTAAAACAGTCATAGTCTTCTATCTCAATAGATTTCATCACGGTGTCATGTTGTGGTTTGGCTACCATGTGAAAAAATTGTACATATATATTTAATATATAATTTATTATACAATTACATAAAAGCCAAAATAGTGAGATTTATTAGTTATAAGATGTAATTAGGTTATTAGTTTAGAAGGGATCTATTAAAAGAATTATTATTAAGATTTATACAACCTTATTTCTTCTTTTGATAGTAATTTTGAGGTTTTTATGAAAGCCTTTTAGTTTATTTTCTTCACTTAATAGCTAGTAGATAAGAATTAATTAGTAATTTTACCTTCTAAGTTGTAGTAATTCTTTTATTGCCTTAGAAAGGCCATAAAATAGTAAAAATATAGTAAAAAAGATAAATCACTAGCATGATTGATATTAGGATTAAGCTGAGGGTAGGGTCGGGCTATAAAATCCCTAAGATAGGTTAGATTGATATCCAAGGGTTGGCTGTTTTTAGGATAGGGTCGAAATCAGACCTTTGGCTACTAAAACGGCTGCCTAAGGCAAATCAAGAGTCTTTTGGCAAATCAAAAGATGGGGTTAGAAATAAGACTTAAGAGGTTTTGCATAAAAGTTGATTTAAAGTGATTTGGATAAGAAATGACTTTATAATAGCTTTGCAAAGTCAAGGTTGATTTTTGGCTACTTGGGATTTTATGAAATAAAATAGGGTTGATGTTTTAGGCAATTTTAAAAATTTTGTAGTAGATCCACAGCTCAAAATTTGTGGGTTTTTGGATATTGTTGTTATATGTGTGCTATGAATTTGAGCTAAATCTAATAGTTTAGTTGTATGTAATTGAAGTTTAAGTGGGTCAAGGTCTCGGAAATTAAGTTTTGAGGGTCAGTTAGGGTTTTTAAGATCTTGAGCAATTTGCTAGTTGGATTGGAGTGAAATTTATGTATGTGGGTAGTAGACTTGTTTTTCTATGCACATATAAAATTTGAGTGCAATTGAATGGTGTGAAAGGGAGATTTAGATACTGGAATATTGGCATCAAGATTAGAGAAGGATGCCTGTCGTCACCCATGCAAATTTATGGGTTTTTCTTTTTTTTGTGAAGTTAAATCTTCTTCAAACTTAATGTGCTTATTTTCAACTTAATTAATAAGATGTGTGCAAAATTTCAATCAAAATCAATGGTTTATTTGGTAGTTATTGAGGTTCTAAAACTACCTTAGGATTTCCTTAGGGTTTGGTTAGGATTTGACTAAGGTTAGTTAAGATTTGTTTTAAGATTTGTTACGGTTGATTAGGATTTAGTAGGGTTTGTTTTAGGATTTTTTTGAATTTGATCAAGGTTGACTAGGATTTAATTAAGGTATGATTAAAGATTATTTAGAGATTGATTAGAGAAGTTAGGACTAGTTATTGTTGCATATTTTCCTTTTATCTTCCACAGCCATATGCCCGGAGCATTCTCAAGCAAGACTTCACGACATACGACAGCGTGGAGAGAATAAGATTCAGAAGATTCACTTGTTACACAAGTTTCAAATAAATCAATGTAATTTTCACAACTTTCAATTGAGCAAAGCAAAGACAATACATTTTAGTACCAAGTATGACCTTGGTTGGAGCCATTAGGAGCAAGATTCAATCATGCAAGTCTCAATTCTAATGCTCGAGCTTCAGTGATATTATTGAGCTTAGAAAGGTGAATCCTTCTAAGCTTAAGATCTTATTTGGAAGATGTTTTAAAGGCTGTATTAAAGATCACATCCTTGGATAGAATGTTTCAATAATGGAGGTACTAGCTCAAGGCCATAAGCAATTTTTTTGAGGAACAATAGAATCTATTATCTAAAAACAAAGAACAAAGTACATAGCTTCATTAATGTAGCATATTCTTGATTTTTTACGTATATAGAAAGATTGAATTTCTCTTGGAACTCGTCGCTAGAAAAGGGAGTGATATCAAAGACCTAAGCTTTGAAGGTTCACAAAACCTTCTAGAATATTTTAGAGGTTCTTGAATTAGTTAAAGTTGGTTGAAAAGCTTCCTAATTGGTAAAAGTAGCTGAAGAAGCATCCTAGATAGAGGTATATATGGAAGTTGAAGCAAAAGAATTCTTCACTCTTAACAATGCATCTCTTAGAATTCTAACTTATCTTCTAGGTATTGTTCATGTACTCATCTGGTTAATTCAAGTTCTTGTTGGTTTCTTTTAAAAACCTTATTCTAATTCAAGTCTCTTACTCTATATTCTTGTATCCTTAACAAGAATTGATTATTTGTCATGGATATACTTCAAGTCACCACATTCTAAAACCTTCTGTTGTCTTCTAAAATTTCTTATAGTCTTTTAGAATCTTTGATAGTTTTTTAAAATCTTCCAAAATCTTTTAGAATCTTCTTTAGTCTTTTAGAATCTTCCAAATTCTTTTAGAATCTTCTTTAGTCTTTTAGAATCTTCCATAGTCTTCTAAAATCTTCTAAAATCTTCTTTAATCTTCTAGAACTTCTTGTAGCTTTCTAAAATCTTCTAAAATCTTTTTTAGTCTTTTCAAACTTGCTTTAATCTTCTAAAATATTTTAGATTTTTTATATATGTGATTTGATCATCAAATCACTTTGACTCTTTGTAGAATTTGTCGCTAGAAGGAGAGGTGATGTCACAAACATACTTCAAGTCACTACATTCTAGAACCTTTTGTAGACTTCTAGAATCTCTCGTGGTCTTCTAAAATCTTCAATAGTTTTTTAAAATCTTCCAAAATCTTTTAGAACCTTCTTTAGTCTTTTAGAATCTTCTATAGTCTTTTGGGACCTTCTAGAACTTTTTTCAATCTTTTAGAACCTCCCGTAGCCTTCTAAAATCTTCTAGAATCTTCTCTAGTCTTTTCAAACTTGCCTTAGTCTTTAAAAATCTTCTTCAATCTTCTAAAATCTTCTAAAATATTCTTAAAAGGTTCAATAGGATACAAGCCTTGTAATATAAATAAGAGACAAGACCAAGATATACTTCAGTCTTATCAATATAAATCTTGGAGCAATCCAAAGATTTGTCTTGTTTCTTCATATCAATCTAGTTCTTCATTCTTATCAATCATCTAGATTTTTGTTCTTAACCATCCAATTCTTTATTTTTGAAATCATTCTAGTTCTGTAATCTTTTCTTGTCTCTTTTCTAATCTCCTATCTTGTATCCTTGACATTATCCAAAAATAAAAATCAAAATATATAGCTTTATTAATATAATATATTTTTAATTTTCCACATATATAAGAAGATTTTTGAAGGCATGAACTTCTCTTGAAATTCATCACCAGAGAAAGAGGTGATGTTAGAAACATGTATTTTGGAAGTTCACAAAATCTTTTAGAATATTCTAGTAGCTCCTAAATTAGTGAAAGTTACTTGAAAAGCTTCTTAATTAGTAGAAGTAGCTCGAGAAGCTTCTAAGTTTCTTCTTAAAATCTTTTTCTAATTCAGATCTATTATATTGTATTCTCATATCTTTGACAGATGATATATTATAAATATTGCTCTAATACTTGATTTATATATTTTATTTATTTATTAATTTAAAGATAAAAAATTAAAGGTAATTTAATATTTATTTTTAATATATTCAAAAGTGTTCTTCAAAACCTTGATACAAATTGGAATCTCCAATCAAATATAATATCATCTCAAAGTCTTTATTATTGATGAATATTATTTTTTAAAAATTAGTTATTTTTTTACTTTTAATAATTTTTATATAAGGTACAAGAATTATCATTTTTTGTTAAATAATCTACCATTACAAAAATAAAACTTTAAGAATTTAAAATTAAAAGATCTATAATAAAGTCTAGTAAAATAAATGACCAAAGATGCTTTGGAATAGGTTAGAAGTTTTAAAAAAACTTTAGAATTGATAATATAGAATCTTGGCTAAGAATAAGTATCACAAGATTGAACAAATTATTTGATATTTTTTTACATATAAAGCCACCAAAAATCTCTTGAAATTAGCTCCAAAGTTTTGTTATATATAAAATGTCTTATTGCTAGAAAGTCATGTTGTGCTTAAAGTGCACATAATTATATGCAATCTTTTAGAATATATAAATATTTTTTATAATATAGAAGGTTGTCTTCAAAATCAAATTTTTTAAATCATTGATTTAAAGGCTCAAAGTTATAATTGCTATGGCTTTAAAATAATAATCTTTTATTAATTATATATATTATTTTTTTTAGTACAAGATAAGAATATTAAAATAAGATATATGATAAGTTTTATTATTTTTTAGACCAATATGTAATATTTAATATAATTTATGTTTTAATTGACTTGTAAATAATTTAAAATATATGCTAATATGAAATGCTTGAGATTCTTATAGTTAATATAAATTATGATTAGATAAAAAGTATTTTTTAGGTAGTGACACAATTCTTGAAATAAATCCAAAATCACAAGTTTTTTGTTGTTAATTTTATAATTAATGTCAATTAATGAAAAAAAATTAAATAAAATATAAAAAGATATAATATATTATTTACATCCATTTGTGATAGAATTATATCTAATGCAAAACCTTATATATTTATTTTTATAAAAAAATGGCTTGGAAGAATTTTATAGATATAAAATAGAAATTAAAGTAAAAAAAATTTTTGAAACTTAAAATGTTGCTTTTATATCTTTACTTATTTTCAATTTTTCTTTAAAATTTAATTGTATAAAAAAATAATAATTTGATAGAAATTTTTAACAAATAATCAAAAATAATTTATAAATTCTAAAAAAATACTCAAAATTATTTTTAGAGCTGTTTAATCTAAAATAGCCTATATCTTCTTAGGAGCTATCCATAAATTATCATTTAAAACGATATACTCTAAAAACTCTATTTGAATTGTATAAAATATATATTTTTCTATATTGGCATTTAATTGTACATCAATAAGTTTTTGTATTACAAGAAAAATATATTGTTTATATTCTTACATATTCCTACAGTAGTTAAGAATATTATTTACATAATATACGACAAAATTATCTAAAAACTCACAAAATACATCATTTATTAAATACTAAAAAGTAAATGGAATATTTATAAGTCCAAATGCCATGCGTTATATTTAAAATAGCCATATCTAGTTTGGAATGTAATCTTTTATTCATCACTTTTTTTAATATAGATCAAATTATAGGCTCTTTGTAAATATATCTTAATATAGATCTTACCTTCACCTAATTGATTAAAGAGATTTTATACAAAAATAAAACATAATAATTTTTAATGGTCAATTTGTTGAATTTGCAATAATCTACACATATTTGTAAATATCCATCTTTAGTCTTAATAAAGATAATTGGTACACTTATAGAAAATTTTGAATGTTGGATAAATTTCTTTGTAAAATTTTCATTAATACATTCTTTTAAAACAAGAAGTTTATTTTGCAACAAGTTGTAAATTAGTCTAAATAGTAGTTGAAGATCAATTATTCAATCATAAGGTTGGAATTTGGTAATGCATCAATATCCCTCTTCTCAAATACATCTTGATATTTTTTATATTACTTCAAGTTTCAATTGGAACCTTCATTTAAATAAAGACTTAATATTGCATAAATGATAAATGGATCTTTTTTTTTATAACTTACATAAATTTCTATGCTCTAATTGAATCTTTTTTTTAAATAATAATTTTTACTTTCAAAAAAAAAAAAAAAAAAAAAAAAAAAAAAAATGTTAAGACTTTGGTATCTAAAATTGTTTAAATTGAAAATTTATAATTTGAAGTTTTAACATATATAAAAAGTTTAATACAAGGTATAGGATTTGATAATAGTATAAGACTTATATTTGATGGTTGTGGTCTAGAGTTGCCAAATTGCAAGGTTCTTATTATTATTGAACATCTTTATTTTTCAACTTTTATTTGTTTGAGTTTGAATTCCTTGCCTTTAATTTAGTTGATTTGATATAACAATCTTGTGCCTTATGATCTATTTTTCTACAATATAAACATAATTTTTCATGATAACATTGATTTTTTTTTCTTCTAGTGTTAATTATTTAAATTTAATTATATCAATATATATATGTAAACTATGGCCTTGATGAATAAATTTTTAAAGATCTAAAAGTTGATATAATTACTTTATTTGTTCATCTCCAATCAAAGCTTTGTTTTTGGCACTTTCAAAGATACAAATTGAAAAAAGATGCATAAATTAGTAAAATCTATATCAAAAAAAAATAACAATATAAAAATAAGAAAGTATATATATTCAAGAAGAAACTAGAATGGCTATTGCCAAAGACTAGAAAATATAAAGACTCTTGAACTAAATTAGAAGTAAGAAAGGAGTTGAGAAGAGTGAAAAAGACTTCATTCTTATCTCTATATATATTATCTACCTAATAGGTACATGGAGGCGTTCTATAGGACTTCCAATATGTGTCCAATTTGTAAGACACATGTTAAACTTGCAAGACAAGTTTTCTATATGTATGCCACATACTTAGCTTGTTTTACAAGCTATCAACATGTGTGACACATGACTAACTTGTTGACCAAGTTTCTAACCTACCAATCACCTATAGGTATGAATAAAGTTAAAATCGCATCTATGAAGCTTTTAAGAAGCTTTTCTAAAAGATATTATCAAATTAATCTATTTTTATCTATTTCTATCTTTTTATATTAACTAAATAAGTATTAAAATAAATCTTATATCTGTGACAAATACCTTTCAAAGATTTAATTATTGCATGTAATTGCTTGAATAATAAATTATTTCAACAAATTTTCTTTTAATATTATCAAAATTAGATATATAATATTATCTTTTAAGTCATATCAAAGTTGATTAATAAGAATCTTATCATTCTAATCCACATTGTAAGCAATTTGTTGGAATTTGGCATCATATATAGCAATTAAATATGACTCTTATTACAAAGATTGAAATTTTATTTATGCTATCTCTTTTTGATCATTGCTGTCAAATATGACCATAAATACTTTTTAAATATAGATTTAAATTATAAAAAATAAATTACTATAAAAAAAATTTATTAAAAATATATATTTAAAAAATATTTTTAAATAAAAATATATCTATAAATCTTCCTTGAGTAATTTCATTAGGATATTGAAAAGGATTCAATCTTTAAAAAAAAACTTAATTTGTTGTAAAAGTCCTTAAAATATTTAAATAGATTTATATATAAAGATTTTTCTTAAGCATGTAAAAAATCTTTAACAAATTTTTTTATATAAAATCATAAATAATTAATTAATGATAAATTAGATTCTCAATAAATTTTTAAAAAGTCCATAATCTCTTTTCAAAACCTCTTTTTTATATCAAAGTTTTACTGTAATCCTATATATATATATATTTTTCTACCTCCATAAAGTCTTGGCTTCTAAAAAAAAACCCCTTTAATTTGTACAAAATGCTCAAATTATATAAAATCTTTCAATACCTCATTCACATGTAAAGGATTGATTCCTTTTTAAACTTAGAATCCAATAATTCTTGATTCAGCTATTCAATTTTTGTCAAATTTTTCTAAAGTGTAGCTTATACCTTTAAGCTTCACCACAATAAAATTCAACTGTAGATTTGCTTCCAATTGTCTGATATCTTAAAAATCCTAACAGGTGCTTAAAACCCTACTTTATAGACATATGAGTACTATTTTTTTCATATTTCAAAAATCCAAAGTTTTAATGTCGCATATATATATATATATATATATTACAACATGAAAATATATACTTTTGAAATTTTTGAGCCAAAATCTTATCAAATTGCTTAAGATATAGCTCAAAATACAACTACTAATTAGGAGAGGTCATTTATTGCCTTTAGATTAAAAGTATTGACTTCAATTCCTAATATCTCTTTTATCCTATTTTAAAATTCATCAAGCTATATATAAAAAATATAGCCAAAAAAGTATTTTTTCTAATTCCAATTGCTGATCTTTTATTTTTTTTTGTATATGCAAGTTATATCCAAAAGAGTGACAGTAGATACAAATTCAACATCTTAACTTTGAATGCCTATATCTCCTTCATAAAAATTCTATATCACTCAATTTTTGTACCAAAATCATAGTCAAAAATCTAAACTTAGTGATCCTAATCTTTGATGTTCAAATTCCTTCAAAAGAGAAATCCTAATCTCTAATAAGACCTTGGATAGCTTCCTTGAAATCCATTGGGCATAACTTTTGGCCAAGAGGATTAGAAATTTTTATCATCCATCTCCATTCATCTACATAGATGACCTAACTATTCTTTTTTATATTAAAAATCTCTTTTTAATCTTTTTTTAATAAGATTTATATAACATGTATTTTAAATACCAAATAAAAGAAATAAAATAAGATTTCAATAGTTATCAATGTCTAATACAAGTGATTTAAAATATACAAAAGTTATTATCAATATAAAATCAACCTCAAAAATCAATTATCAAAAATATATATATATATATATATATATATATATATATATATATATATAAACCTCAATAATAGCCTTTTTAAATAGATTCTTTCTAAAATAATAATCTAACCATATTTTGTAACTAATAAAAATCCATTGATATGGCTTTCACTTAATTGTATAATAAAATATACATTAAATATATATATATATATATATATATATATATATATATATATAATTTTTTTATATGATAGCCAAACTACAATACAACAATGTCTAGTTTCTACTCAAAGAATATTAAAAAGCTTAAAAAGGTATGCAATAGTTATAAATCTATTTTCACTTCCACCTACTATAATATCCATAGTTTATTTTTTTTTCTATTTAAGTGATAGACCATACTAATAAATTTATAAGTGAAATATTTAATTAGTAACATCTAATATCAAATAGAAATATCCACAAAGAAAAATAGTCTATTATCTTGAAAAAAAAATTAATATCAAAAAAAAAACTATTAATTTAAGAGTGGATAATTTATAATTATTAAAAATATAATAATATTTCTTAAGAAGTGTAATATTCTACTTATTTTTTAAAACAAACAATCATAACAAATTAATAGATTTATCAAAATTTTAAGGACATAAATCACAATAAAACTTTGAAAGAACAATACATTCTTATATCATTGAAAGATAAAAAGTAGACAATTAAAAGATAGATATAAGATAAAAAGAAACTAGAATGGCTATTATTAATTATAAAGAACTTAGAGAATCTTGAACCCCGACTAAACCAAAAGAAAGGTGTTAACAAGACTAAACATGTATTCAATCTAACCTCCATATATAATAGCTATCAAGAAGGTCTTATAGAAGCTTCTTAGGGATAATAAGGCTTGTGGACCAAGCGTCAAGTTGTAGATTGCTTCCAACAAAACTTTCTAAAACTAAGAAGCTTATAGGTAAGGTAGATATTATCTTTTTAACATGTTTTTACTAACTTTTACTTACTTTTATTTATTTCTATTTATTTTAGTATTATAACTATTTATTATACTAAGTCAATTATAGCTATTAATTCAATTATAATTAACTTAACAACCTCTTCAATAAGTAATAAAGATTTTTTGATAAGTCTATTTTAAAAAATAATAATTATAAGAAAGAAAAATAATTATTAGAACCAAGACAATTGTAAATATAAAATAAATAGTAAAGATTATTTAACTTAAGTAGTAGATCATACACTTAATAAGTTATAAAATTAAGCATTATATATATATTTTTAAATATTATATTTAATTTTTAAAAACCATAATTAATATATATATATATATATATATTATTTTAAAATTAATTAAATTAATTAATAATATTATAAATATATATTATAAAAAAAATAAAAATAAAAATAAAAATTCTTAATAAATATTGTCCCTTGTAATATAATTAGAGATGCTTGTTTATTTTATTTCAAATTTCAATCCAATTGAAACTCCTTAAAAAAATCCCATATTTAAACTTTATAATATAAAGGTCAATTCCAACTTATATTCTTTTCTATTTTCTATCTTAATAATTGTCACTTGTCATTAGGATTATAACCTTATTGATACTCCAAAATAGAATTTATTAAATATTATACCAATATCTATTTAAAACTTTTTAAAAACTATTATGGCTTATTTAGCTCAAAGAACTTATAGTATAATCTTTAGAACTTGTAGATCTTAAGTTTTTTCTTTTTTCTTTTTGTAGCTAAAAAAGAATTTAAAATATTTTTTAGAATTTTTGTTCTAAATTTATAACTATATCTATTCAAAAAAATAAATTATCAAGTCTTAAATATACTAAATAGGTCTTTAAAAAATAAAATAGAAATAAGAATCATATTGATATTAAAGTAATATATATATAATAATTATATTAACTATGGATGAACTAAAGTTGTTCAAAAACATAGATATAACTATATCTAAGTCTATTGGTTCTTTATATTTTTCAAAACTTTAAATTATTTATTTCATTAGCTTAATATAAAATTAATATGATATATAGTAAAATATTTATATTTATATCTATTTATATTTATAAAATTATTATATTATAAAAATAAATAAATAATATAAATTTACAATTTTTGTATACAATAGATAAATAATCAAAATTATAAAATATTTCAAATTTTATTATTTTGGCTATAAAAAATAATATAAAATAAATTACATATATTTAATAAAATAGAAATTGATATATAAAAAATTCTCAAAACTTTATTTCAACCAAATAAGATGCAAAACAGTAGAAAAGAATTATAAATATTAAGATTCTATTATATTAGAATATTTTCTTAAATATTAAAAATATTTTTATCTAGTTTTAGAATTACTTTTAGAATTTTTTTTACATTATAAATATTTTTATTTATTATTTAGTAAATTAAAATTTTATATTCTAAATCATTAATATTACAATCCTATTAAAGTAGATTATAATTTAATATTAATATTTTTTTATCATAACTTGGTAATTTATTTTTCATTACATCTTTTATATATTGCTAGATTAGCCAATAGAAATTTTAAAATAAAATGATTTATTTATTTTATATATTAAAATTTTATAAAATAAAATATGTATTATAGATTTAAACAACTAATAATAATTTTAATTCAAAGTAGAACAAAGAAAGATAGAAGATGGTGGAAGAAGAAGTAATTTATATTGATTGTTGAATAATTTGACATGAAATAATACATGCATAGAAAAATATACACAAAAAAATATTTTTTTAATAAGACAAATCAAACATATATAAAAATTGCATCTTTATTAAACTAAGCACCAAAGTAGCTAAACTTTATAAAGATTTTTTACAAGATACATTAATCAAATACTAAATATGTCAATATACCATATTCTAAAGGCAATTCATACTCTATTTTTAAAATAAATATAAATAAATAAATAAATAACTATAAAAGATGCTTTTAAAATCCCTACAAAGGCAATTTTTAACTATAAGCAAGTCCAATGTGCTTTATTTATATTAAGTAGATAAAAATATAAGACATAACTATAGCTTTAAATTTATTAAATTTTAAGATATATTTTTTTGAATCATCTTAAAATAATTAAGATTTTTATTTGTATGTATATGTATATATATATATGAAGTAGGTATCAGATGCCAAATCATAAATTTATCTCTGGATTTTTAACAATACTTTAATATCTTTTAAAAAAACTCATATATACTTATTTGATAAGAATTCAATGAGTGGCCTTGAGTGGCCTCTATATATAACTTTGATTTTTTTAAGGTATCTAAATTATCTAAATTTAAGGTATCTAAACAATATCTAAATTAATTTTAAAAGATTCAACTATTAAAAAAATTATTACAAAATTTTATTTATATTAGACTTGGTAGTAAGAATTTTCTAAATATAGTAAAGATCTATTTTAGAATATATATATTCTAATCTATAAGAACAAAAGAATAAGATATAATTAGAAATTTAAAATGCCTACAGATGTAGATGTTGTATCTTAACAATAAACTATAATTTCTTAGACTTTAATAACTACAAATTGAAATTTAATTGTTGTGGTATATTAGAAGATATATTGGTTAAAGCTGGATATGAATTTATGGAATATTCAGGTTCATGGTTATATGAATATTTATTGATTTGTTTTTGAATTTTTTTTCCTTAAGACCAAGTCATGGTAGTTTGGAATCATTTAGTTTGGTTGGAATTTTTTAGGAAGAAAACATCAGGCCTGGTATTTTATTTGAAGGTGAGGGCCTTTTAAATGGATGTACAAAAGTAAGAAAAAACATTTGTATAGCTTACTTGATCTGATACATCATGGCCAATTGACCAATTATCTAAGGATTGGAGGTTGATCAACAAAACTGTATTACAAGAAGAGAGTTGTACTAACTAAAAGGCAGCTGGAATTTGGGTTGAAAAAATTTTAATATTAGAAAGCCATGAGGTGGTTGCCTAGTTTTGCACTGGATCAAAGTAAAAGTTTTGCCTTCTTTGTTGATCACATTACATGTGTTTTGTCCAAAAACATTAGGTAGGCAATTTGCATTGATGCTAACAAGATTTTGTTACTTGGATGGGGCAAATTAAGATTTCTTGAATTATTGTCAAAGGTTAAAACTATTTTAGTAAATGTGGTTTATTAGTAATAGTAGCATCACTTTGACAAGTAGTTGTAATCATTAAAAATAGAGCGTTTTTAGAAACTGATTTAATGGACACTACCATTGATGGCTCCTATCATTGTTTGATTGCAAGCATCATGCCAAAGTTATTTTTTTAATGTAACAGAGCAACCTACTCTCCCCCCTGAATTGACTAAGCCACTTGTCAAATATTAGGAGATGGGATCCCCTCTCAATGATATAAACAATAACAACAATATTCTTTTACCAGATGATGTATTCTGTGTCCAACAATATATTAACATCTGGTAGAAACACTCAATAGGTGTTGCAATACAAACAAACTATCATATGTGGGCATGACGTTCAAGGGGTTCCTGATTTGGCTTGGCGTTTCTTGGAGTTGGTTGAATTGAGGGGATTCTGGGAGGTTTGCTGGGCTATTGCTTTTGAAAAGGCTGAGTGGGGCAAAGGAATTGTCTAGGGTTAGTGCTCAGCAGTCAAGCTGTGTGTGGTGGATTGGTGCACTGATTGGTCCCCTTGCATTGGGCAGACCACTGTTACTCATGTCAGGCTCCTCACCTAGTCAGCTTACAGAATCATAAATGGTATTGTACCAGAAGCACTTCACCTTTGAGCATTGATATGTGAACACAAGGAGGGACAGAGCCTCAGACCACCAAACTTGAAAGAGGTTTCTTTCTGTCTGCATAAGTGGTTGTGTTGCATGATAGGAGAGGGTGCTTTCTGCTATTCCATTGTTTAGACCAACGTACTACAGCCCTTCAGCTGAGATTTTACAATGGTGGTGGTGCTACTATGGTGTTCTTCTGGAAGCATTGTTCACATGCAGTAGAGTAAACAAAGTAATGTTGAAGATCACTGAAGTGACGGAAATTTTACCAAAACCTGTGTGTACATCCAAGATTTACAATATGGGGGTTTTTGGAATTTGATTTTTTTTAAACAAAAAACGAATCATGAGTTGGACTGTGGCACAACTAAGTGTGTGCATGTACCTCGTCATTTTGGGAAAGAGGTTAACCAACTTTCACTTTGGGAAAAGTATTGTGAATGGTGGAGCTTCATGGGTTTGGGTCAATCAACTCATAGGCAGATGTTCTCATCACTGCCAACATTGACTTTGAAAGATACTGAAAAAGTTTCTGAAAAGGTGGTAAGTGTCATAGAATGTGGAAAAAGGAAAAGGTAGGTAGGTTACCTTTTTGCCACAAATGAAGAAAGAGGGTGGGGAAAGCCTTTCTATCTATCCTTCACAAAGGGTATTGAAGGAAGTCAGTTATTCTTTCTTAAAAAAATAAAAATAAAAATACAGACACCTGCACATAAAAAAAACAAAAACAAAAACACAGGCTTACATTCAAGTGAAAGAATTGCCAAGAGTGAGTTATTACTAGTTCAAATGTTAAAATGAACGTTATTTTCAATATGATGTGCAATCTCATGTTTGTATTAAATATGTAATATATTGAATATATGAAAATAGTCATTGTCAAATCTGAGCATTTATTATTATTTCTGATGCTTTGTATGTAATTTTAAAAAAAAAAGGAAAGAAAAAGAAAGAAAGGATTTTATTGAGAATAACTTGATGTCTTGAAACCCTAGTCAGAGATGCTTGAGAATAAGAATTGGTATAGGATATGTAAGAAAATGAAATGTTGATGGCCCACATTTGGAACAAATTTATATAGAATGGTCTTGTATATAAATTTATTATTTAGAACGGTCTTGCATATAAATTTATTATACAGAACGGTCTTGTATATAAATTTATTATATATAATTATATACAAATCCAGTTTTAAGAACATCTTTGTTGTATTTAAAAATTATTGTCCATGGAAAATACATATTGAAGCTACATACTTCAAGGGCAAAGTCCAGTTGTTTTGGAACAGACTTTAAGGGACTCCTTGAAAAATCTAGAACCATACCTTGTAAGCTTCAATTAGCCCTTTGAGAGCATTTTTGCTATCCAGGAGGATCCACTTTTTTACATGCCAAATCATTTTCAAAATACTTTTATTTTTTATTTTTTAATACGAGAATAAAAAAGAACCGTGTATTCAATATGGCTATAGTTAATAATAAATAAATAGAGAAGCTATACATTGCGAAAAACCAAAACGTTCTTCATGATACAAAGAATGAAACTCGATGAATATAAGGGGAACATGGATGCACCACTCCATTTCAAGATAACGGTGGTCGGTGGTACTATCAAGAGAATTCATCCATTTATCAATGGTGCAATTTATTCATCCATATGACAACATCCCACGTATCCGTTCAACCCCCCATTCGGGCTAAAAGGTCCCCCTTTGTTTTGCCTTGCCGTGCTGTAGCTGAATCGAATGGAGGGCGGATCTATGTGGGTCCCATCATCGGCCCTCCTTTTGAACTGCAGCACGGTGAATGGACCAAGTAATTAGACGTGGCATGAACGGTCAGCTCTCGAGTTCTTTCCTCGAAAGCCCATCGGCTGGGGTTGACCGCGGAGTGGACTATTTTGAAACGATCTTCACGAAACATAGTAAGACAAAGGATTTCTTTCGTACGTGTGTGAGTGTCTTTGATTTCTTTGTCTTATTCCCACTAGCAGTTCTTTCTTTCCTTTTGAGCTCCAAATATTGTTTATTTTGTGTTCTACTAATCCAAATTTGCATGGAGTTTGGAGTAAGAGGTGAAGCTGATGACGTGGCTATTCTCAGGAGAGAATAGCCACTCGATAAGGAGATTGGGGGGTTATTTTCGGATATTCTCCTGGTTGTTATCCCAGTTCAGCATCTTTGTTTTATTCTCCGGTTAGTAATGAAGATTTTTTTTGGTTTGGCTTAATCACATTTCTGCATTGCGATGATAGTACTCTGGCCTTGTGAACCTTGGACATTTATCTACAAAATTCAGAATCTAAAAGAATTGAATTGAAATCCCAATAGTCAATTACACAGGTTGGAAGGGTGTTATGCAGCAGGGGAACAATGGCTGTTTTTTTTGATGAAAAATTACATGTAGTGCATCTTGTAGTGACATTGCTCCTTTTAATCAATTTACTCACCATAGAAACACATTATACATATAGACATACGAGATGCATATATATATATATATATATATATATATATTAAATCAATAGTGTAAATAGTAATGACTAACTTGTTGAACAAGAAATGGTTGCTAATTCTTGTTAGTTAATTTTTTTTGGTAGTTTGTATATTCTTACTATAAATTAAATAAACTAATTTAAAAATATATCTGAGCCAAATGTATATAAATAAAATTTATACAAAGTATAACATTTATTTATTTATTCATTTATTCATTTATTCATTTATTCATTTATTCATTTATTTTTGCTTAAGTATGATGCTATAATTTGATTTAAAAAATTATTCAATGTTTTTAAAAATTACTACAGATTTTTTGCTATATTCTTTACTCAAATTGTCTCATAAGTTAAATATATATGTGTGTGTGTGTGTGTGTGTGTGTATATATATATATATATATATATATCAAAGAACCATGACCATAACTAAATTTTTGAATCTAAAATAAATATACATATGGGCTAGCATAGTATAAAACCAAGGAATAACTTTTAAGGAGAAAATAAAATTATTATATATAATTATTGATTATTAAAACTTAAAGAGGTTTGACAACATATTCTAACCTCTATATATATCCGCTTTTTAAAAATATTTTTCTGATAATCATTTTTATTTATTTGATTAAAAAATCTCTTTGTTAATATGAACTGATTTTTTTTAATGTGATATTTTATTTCTTACTGTGAATTGGGCATTAAAATACTTGTTGATTTTGGGCCAACTTAGGAAAATAATATAATATATTATAGAATAGGAAAATTACCTTATAAAGTTTTAAATTAGGTGTAATACCTTTCACATCTATTTTTCACTTTAAACAATGAAGTTTTTTATTTATTATTTATTTATTTTTTAATATATTTAATTTCAATAGCTGAAACAAGGTCCTATTTATTACATTTAAAAGAATAAAAATAATAATTATGCACTGAATAGTGGATAGACACAAGCTTAGGGAGTCTTGTTCTATTGTTGCCTTATCTACCAATGCAATGAGCATAGCCCAACTGTTTCATAAACAAAAAAATAAATAGATTAATAAAAAATTGTGGATAAAAATTGCAACATAATCTTCTCTATTAAAGTTATAGTATTGTAACACATGGGTTTTATTATTACCCACTCATATTGTGTTCTTTGATTCTCACTTTCACAAACATGGTTATTTATTTGTTTATTTATTTTTGTACATGTATACAATCACATATAAAAAGCATATACAATTCCTCTGGGATGGCATTTTTGCATACAAAAATGATCATGGGGTGCCGTACATCTGGGGCAGCCTGCATCAACCAAGCTTCCCTTTGAAATGGTGGGCTAGTGATGGAAGAATTCTGACAGAAAAATTCTCAGTTTCCCACCACAAACTGGGAACAGTGGCACACAAGTTCAGAATGGATGGCATTAGAATGAGGACCATGATTATCCTTATTATCATTATTGTTATTATTAACAACATAGGTTGCAGGGGCAGCCGGGGGGGGGCACTTAATCAAAAGGGCTCCAGAGTGGAAGATTCAGAATTATCTACAAGTCTATTACATACACCTTCATGGGGTGCCACCTTTCCTCCCTTTCACAGGCCCCGGCCTCTTTGGAAAGGATATGCCACTGTTGCAAACAGAATCATCTCCCCCCCTTCTTTTCACAACAAAATCACAATAATCAAGTATAAATTAAATTATGAAGGATAATTTGGTGTTGGGGGTGTATTTAGCAATGGAATTGTTGCTGCAATCCAGCACAGGCACACCCACTATACCAAAGTTCCACACACCAGCTGCCCAGATTTATCATAAAATAATCGCAGAAATATGTGAGGTTTCAGCAGGCTCAGCACACCCGCTCAATATTCTTAAAGGAATTGAAAAATGAAAACTGAGATTATAATTATTGTTGTTGGAGTAGTAGTAGTAATTGTAGAGGTCAATATACACACATAAATAAATAAATAAATAAATAAACTTATGTATATATATGTATATATATTATTGGCAGCAGAAAAAGCAAGTCCGGGATTGGACTAGGCAAGGGCACTGAGGGAAGGAAGGAAGGAAGGGGCTAAGAGGACGAGGAGGACGAGGAGGAAGAGCTGGGAGGACTGGGTGATGGGTATTCACGCCGCGAGCATCTGCCTCCCATTTGTGCCTTTTCCCCTCACTGCACCATATCTCACACAATCAGGAATCTGTCCAAGGGATCAAAGCATCGCCTAATTTATAGTGGTTTTTTTCCTGGTCCAAACAGCGCCGCACCTCCGGACACTGTCAGTCTGTAACTCGCCGCAAAAAAAGCAATGAGCACATATTCCCCCCGCTGCCAATCCACGCCATCTGACAAGATTCCCCTCGCCTTAAGAAAATCGTTTGTTTGCATGTGAATACTGTCATTATCAGACTACGTTGGTGACATTTTCTTCGGGACTTGTCTTGTAGCGGTTCACCGCCACCAGTTCCACCTTCTGGAATTGACCTAGTTTCACGGTTCCGCATAGAAAACAACTCTCTCATTCTCCCAAAAAGAACAGAGAAATACAGGAAAAGAAAGTAATTTTTTTTATAAAAAAAACAGAAAGCTTCGACCACGTTTAAATCTGCGATGTCTTACTAATAAAAGTGGTGCAAGACTGAGCAGTGAGTGGTGAGAATTCCAATCATAATGTGGCAGACTGATCAAATCCATGTAGTCTCCTATCCTAGAAGATAATGTCTGTGAATAATAGGTAAACATTTTCCGCCAGAATTAACTATGTGGGCATCCACGTATATCATTCGATGACCTTAAACCCAACTCCGTGACCAATGCTTTTTCTTTTTTTTAAAGAAACAACAACTGTGGGTTCAGGCGATTCTTACTCAGGTGGCAGATATGTTAAAGCCGATGGTTGCAGTGAATACGAAAGTGGAGTTCAATGTTGGTCTGAGCGCAACACGACACGTTCAATCTGGAATAAAGTTCCCCTTGTAATAACTGGACCTAAGGTATCAACGCCATCAGTGTTTTTATGCACTGGCCAAATTGGGAGATGCCACACGAGGCAGTTTTTCAGCAAGTGTGGGTATGTGTATGTGGTTTTTTTTTTTTCCCATTCTGATTCCACTCCCATGAAGCTAATTTGCTGTGATACTGCGAATATCCCGATCCTCTCCTTAAATTCTGAGACACGTCTGAAAAAACAACGTCTGCACCCTGAACACAATTCCAGCATCGCCCCCCTTTTCGGCTGTGAATCTCCAGTCGCCGTAAGTTAGTTTAAGGTGCAAATCCAGACGGCATTGCAATTATGCCTGGGTGTAAGAATGTTAGAATTCCCTCGAAAAGGATGGAGAACAAGTCCTCGAAGGGGAAAAATCATGACCTAAACCCACAAACACAGTAAAACACTGTAGGAAAATGAAACCAGGGAATCTGAAGATAGGTGAGAACCTTTCACCAACAGTGACTTACTTGTAGAGATCCGTGTCCGCGTGAAGGGTTTTAACCGGGGCATCGGCTCAGATCAGATTACCACAACGGAATTTGATGGCGTCCGTTTCAACGGGGTCCACCCAGCCCATGGAAGTCTGCACCTACCCACGCAGGCACGAACTGTGGATCCCCTTCGTGAGTAAGAAAAACGTCATTCTAGAATACGACAATGTCCTTTATCTCACACAACATCATTGGCCTGCTGCAAAGCAGACTGGGCTCCACCCAAGTGCGAATATTCACATTGCATATTTATATAAAGGTATTTCTGAGGCGACGACGGCCATGCACCATTTCTGCTTCGTTGCCCACCCTCATCTCATGCCGTCACAGCCTCGTTCTTTTCCACGTCCCCATGAAAACACACTCAGTCCCGGGAATGCACTTAACCCTGCCTTGCCTGCACTTCCTCCTCTACGTCATCAACGGTTTTTGTTTGCTTGTTATTTTGAACTTAAAAGGGTGTACCTCTTTGCTGATTAATGAGAAAATTAATATTAAATTTCATGCCTTGGTTTAAGGCTCCAATTCAAGGTGTACTATGTGTACCTTAGGAGAGGGGGGGGGGGTTTATAATTTTATTTTTCTGGTGTTGTTTGTGTTAAGAGTGTCTAGTGTACAAAAATGTATATCCTTCCAAAAATGTATATCCAATGATTTGAAAAGATTGGGATTAGGAAAGGATATACATTTTTGTCTTTGTTTCTTTGATAAAAGAAGGTCAAACTGTATTATGGATATTTTTCATTATATGCATATAATGTTTTAAGTTATAAATATTATATTACATGCATATAATATTTTAAGTTAAAATATTTATGCATACATAATATTAGATTTACTGTATGTCAGCCTTTTTCTAGAAATAAAAACAATCTTCAGATAGTAGTGCCCATTAAATTGTTTTTTTTGTTTTTTTGTTTTCTGTGGTAGAAACTAAAGTTCTAAGTAAAAATTGGTGAGAGAGTTGTATTTAAGGTTTTTTGTCATAAATTTTTGCATCTTGCAAATTCTTTTCTAAAATTTTAAGCTTGTACAATATTTTTAGGATGATTTGGTCATGTAACACACATCTAGTACCTATTTGTGAATTCCTTTAAATAGTTGTGTAAGTTGTATTTTATAAAAAATAATCTTAAATATAAAAGAATAACAACATATTAAAGCTTTAAATATCATATTAATTGCCAATATACAAAAGGGTGTGTTTTAGTTGAATAAGTTGAGGCCTTTGTTTAATATGTATTGGTTGGTAATATACCAAAGGATCCTAGTCTTTCTACTGGTTTCTTTCTCTACTTAAAGAAAATTCTTTGTCAATTGCTTTACAGAGTTTATAGTTTAAAAATATCCATATTATACTATAATAAAATATACAAAAAAATCTAAGATAATATTTTTTATTATCAAAAAAATTATAAATAAATTAAGTTAGATAGAATTATTTTATTTTATTTTATTTTTTAAAATTAAATTAAAATTTATTAATTGTATAAAAATCAATATTAACACAAAACAATGCATTAAGTAGAAGGCTTAGTTTACCCTTGTTGGCCAAATTCTACTAATACTTACTAATCTAGAGATATTTAAAAGTGCAAGAATATCATAAAGATGTTGATGTTTTCAAGTTAATACTAAGTTTTTAAAGACATATTGAAAATATTGATAATATCAATAATTACATCAATATTTTATTTTTTTCCTTTTAAAAAATTAAATTAATTTGCATATTGGCTTGAGATCCTTTTTTTTTTGGTTTTTTTTTTTTTCGGTTTTTTTTAAATTCTTAGATAATGTGATTTTATACTTAATGCATGATTTACAATAATTTAAGATCAAAATTTAGGATTTATCCTAAAATTAAAAAGAGGTAGGGAATTATTAGACATCTTTGTCTAACATCTTATTAGATTAAAAATTTTGAAAAAAGAAACTCATTGGCATTTGTATATGCTTTAATATCAAAAATATTATTTTATTATATTGATAATTTAAGGACCAAAACCAAAAGCCTCCAAATCTTTAATGGAAAAGTTCTAATTTAATGCAATAATAAGATTTATTTGTGAGATTAATTAAAAAACTTATATGTACCTTGCAAAATAGACATCTTCTAGCTTTGTTTCCTAAAAAGTTGTATTCTCCAACTTCTATTTGTGCTACACTTATTATTCTAATATAAGAAAATTTTAGAAGAATGTAAGATTAGTCCTTATTTTTATTGTTTGAAAGTCTTTTTAAATTAGGTGATTTTATATCCACCTTTATTTGCATTACTTATAATATTGTTATTTTTAAAATCTTAAAGCCTTTTATTTCATGCATAGTTCTTATAATTTTGGATAAGTTCTTCTGGATTTTTTTTTTTTTTTTTTTTTTTTTGCAGCAACAGCAGCTGCAGTTGAAGCTATGGTAAGAAATTGCTTTTATTTTCTACTTTGATGATTGATAGAATATTTTAAGACAAATAAAGTAATTTAAACTAAACTTGACAGTAAAATCTAATCTTAAAAGCAAGAAAAAATATAATTTATAAACAAAAATCATGTAAGAAATATTACAATTATTATATGCTAACATTACATATTTAATATAAAAATTAATCTTTGAAACACCAATTACATACCTTGAATTTCTTTTTGTAGTTTTAAAATTTTTAAAATCTTATAGTGTAAATACTCATAGTATAAAATTTGAACAGATTTTTACTTGTGCATCTTTTCATATGTTTCAACTCTTGAAGCAATTTTTATTATTATGGTACTCAAATTAGTTGAACTGCACATATTTCTACAAATTTATTTAAATATACCAAATCAATGTTCTTTTATTTTTATTCACTTTATTTGAATTAATGGATATTTAAAAGTTTAGAAATTTTAATTGTTAGTTTCACAAATTATGTAAGTGGTATTTCTTAGCAGATAAAAAACACACACACACACATATATATATATATAAATATATATAAAAAAGTATATATATATATATATATATATATATATATAATCTTATTTTCAAAATATTAGAAGCATAAATAAAATATTTTTTTACTTTTGAAAGACTTTTACTGAATTATTCAAGAGTTGGGCTTTCAACGCAATCATATGCGAATCTTGTACATGTAGTCATTGTATTTAAATATGATTCAGGTAAATTCATTCAGTGTTTTAAAGAAAAGCACCCTTTCATATATTAAGATAATTCTTATTTTTGAGTCTTTTATGTAATATGTGAAACAGTATAATTTTTAATTTTTAATTATTAATTATTAATTATTTAAATATCAATTAATTGGTTGATTCATATAACTTTGTTATTGTGATCTTGTTCATCATAAATTGATTTTCTCAAATCAATTTCCATATCAAATTCGTTTATTTGAATATAAAGTTTATTAATTTTCAGAATGAAATTAATATGATATCATGATTGCTTCAACATTTTGGGTGTTTCGAAAATATAATGCCTAAAAACATGTCCTACAAAATAAAGTAATAGCCCTGTACATTTATAATACACTTTCAAAAAACATGAATAAAATATATTTATTAAAAAAATGACTGAGTATAGTGTTGTGTCATTTGGACCCACCATACATTCTCTTAAGTTTTCATGTGCTTGTTGCTGTTTCTGTTGTTCTTTATTTATTTTTCCAACACAAATGTCAAACAGAGATATAAAGTTGTACATGTGACATTATGAAAATTTTATAAGTTGGTTTTAAGTTCCACCGAAGAAGAACAAAAAAAGAAACAGAAAAAAGAACAGACATATTGATTTCAAGGCTTTCTCATTCAAATTCCATGGTTATAGACATTCTGTTATGCAAGATGCAAGCTCAACATAATTACAAACCCTATTGATATGTTTGAACATAATGTAATGCCATATATACAAAACAATGTAATAATAGCAATGTCAACTGATTCTACTCATCAAATCATACAAACACCCACAATCACAAATCATGAAATGCTATGATTACGAAGATTAAAGTGTGGACCGAAGAAGAGGTTTTGTTTTTGCGAGAAACCCGAATGCGACTCTGCAGGCCTCCCGAATGTGGCACCAAAGACGAAGAAGAAGTAGATGAAGCGAAAGAAAGAAAGAAAGAAAGAAGAAGCATCCCGCATGGCTGCCACTCTCCATGGGAGAGGCATGGGCACCACCCACACTACAAAACCAAACCCAAACAGAAACAATGAACCATAGGAAGGAATGCAGAACAATCGCCATAAGAATGACAGAAGAAGAAGCAGAATAAGAAATGGGAAATGAGGAAGACGGAACGGTGGGGATGGAGGAGTGAGTGGTGAGTGGTAGCGTCGAACACTGCGAAGGGGGGCTTGCGAGCAAAGCAGGCAGGTAGGCAACGGAAGGGAAGGCGTCGTCATGGGCATAGGCGCTAGAGCCAGTCAATCGGGAGCACTCCAAGCATTGCATTGCAGAGGAAGGAAGTTAGAGCGAGAGGGACAGCGAGCACACGGAGAGAGAGAGAGGGGGAGAGCGAGAGGTAGAGCAGAGTTGCGGATGGATGGCTTTGGCGGTACCCTCACAAGTTGGGACCTCTGGGCCCCGCCGGTGAGTTTTCCTTTTGAGAGAGGAAAACTCATCAAATTTTGGGAGCAGAATCAGGTGGTCTCCGCCCCTTCCTACTCACTATAAAATCGTGGGACGTGGGGCTCCGTTTGTGCACGAGTGGCAGCAGGATCTCTCGATCGGCTTCCGCCTCGAATCTCCCATGCCCTCCCGGACTTGCTCCCCCAGCTTCTCCTTGTGTCTGCCTCGCATGATCTCGCCCTCCGTGTAACCTCTGCTGGTCGTCGCTGCGTCTGGTAAGCTGTTCGCAGTGTGGGCACCCTTCCCCTCGTCTCGTCCCGTCCTCCCCAGCTTGCTTCCACTGTCCGCTTCTTCCTGCCCTCGATCTTACTTACAGCAGGTTTTCAACTTGTCGCTACCACTTCTTCAAAGTTCTGGTACTGATCGAGATTGAGTTGCGATTGCGGTGGAGATGTCGGTCTATTGGTGGGATAACGTCATCGTGGGATAATTAAGAAGTTCAACATGCTCGGAGCGGTGTTGTGATCTTGACTAGGTGACACTGTCAGCAGTAGTTGTGTGTGCGAGTTCGGTTGATTGCATTTAGCACCCGCGTCGCAGTTTACAGTGAACGTTTTGTGTATGAGTCACGGAGGTTGCGATTGTTTGGCTATGTATCATCCTCTTGGTGCTGCAAAACATAAGGAAGCTCGAGCTAGTTGCTTATTCCGTCGAGAATGATGGTTCGTTGAGGAAATTAAATTTAGCAGTACTACCGTTATAGACTATTGTTATTTGTTTTTCTGGGCTCCATTTCTGCTTGCGCTAGTTCCTGAAAGCCGTTGTTACTGTGGCTGCCTGTGAAGTGTATACAGTTTCCTGAGTTGTTCTAATTTCAGGCGTTGTGATATTTTTTAAAATTTTAAACCATTTGTGGATTGAATCGACGCTCACGAGTCTTATTTACTGAGTTATTTTACTTGAATTTCTGGTGCCCTTGTTGTTCATATTCCTTATCACCATTCCTCGAAGTTCGCAACCGACCCCTGGATCCTGATAAACGTAAACGTGAGAATTCTCGCAGTGTATTCACCGTATATCTGGTCGATTCTTGATTATGGAGACGTCGGCGGTTGAATTGCAAATGTCTACAGACGCAGTCCATCAGAGAGAAACTGGAGCAAGGCTTCCATTAGAACAGGCTGCTCAAGATGAAGAGATCAGCCGGGAGGTGTTGCAAGCGGATGAGGCTGCCTATCGAGAGAAGGAAGGTCCCTTTCGACGGTTGTCGCGGAAGCTCACTCGACCCGATTCCCTTGACGTGGAGTCTATGCGAGTGAAAGAAATGGACCATGCTGCACCTGTAAGTGCTGAACTTTCTCCTCACCGAATTGGGAGAAGCTCATGTTCTTTCGCGCTAAAGTGGTTACTCACGTAGAATACAGAACCACATACATTGTGTTGTAAATCATTGGAGTGTGGGCGTGGCGGCTGTTGCAGGTAGCATCGTTTTCGTTCATTCTGAAGCTGGCGTATCAGAGCATCGGGGTGGTGTATGGTGATCTGGGTACTTCCCCGCTCTACGTGTACAGTAGCACTTTCACAAGCGGCATCAAAACGAACGAAGACATTCTGGGCGTGCTCTGTCTCATCGTCTACACCATCCTTGCCGTTCCGCTCATCAAGTACATCTTCATCGTCCTTCGGGCAAACGACAATGGCGAAGGTATGTGAAAACGACAATTCCTATACCTTCGCAATTATGTTTCAATGATACACCGCAAAGCTCAATCACAAATATTCTAAGCAGTGTTCCATGGACTGAATCGTTGCAGGGGGTACATTTGCGTTGTATTCATTGATTTGTCGACACGCTAAGCTGAGCGGGGCTCACGCGCAGCAGCCCACCGACTTGAACATTTCAAGCTACAAGCTGGAGACACCGTCCAAGAAGATGGCCAGGGCGACGCGCATTAAGGAAGCGCTTGAGAAAAGCAGAGCTTGGCAGAATGTCCTGCTTCTGTTTGTCCTGTTAGGGCCCTGCTTGGTTATCGGCGATGGGTCCCTAACGCCCGCCATCTCAGGTGCTCTTCTTTTGTCTGATCACTCATTGCCGTATTGGGTCACCGTTGTGAGTGCAGTCAGTCTTCGGTTTTAGTTCTCATGGACGAATTTGTTTATTGTGGGCTGCAGTTCTCTCGGCCATTCAGGGTATCAGCGTGAACGTTAGTGGCCTTTCTCCCAGTAAGGACTTCACTGAACCATTGAATTTTTGAAATGTCTTAAACCCCAATCGACTTCGTCATTGTTCACATAGTAGAATTAGGTCTTAGATTTGATTGTACATCCTAGTACGTGCTCTGCTCAACTTACGCTTGACCCTCCATCACTTATCTGCCCACAATTTTTGCCCTTGTCCCAGATGTGTCGGTGATTATCACGGTCATTGTATTGGCAGCCCTCTTCAGCCTTCAGCGCTTTGGCACTCACAGGGTAACGTCCACAATACAGTACTGTTTTGCACTTTGAAGTAGAGTTATTGTTGATTGAACTTATCATTTATTAGAATTGTTACTAAGAAGGAGAAATGAGCTTAATCTAATTCACTTTCATGCGACTGATTGGTTCTAGTGACGCGTGTACAGGTGGCGTTCTTGTTCGGACCAGCGATGTTGGCTTGGTTCTTCTCCATCGGCATCATAGGGCTGTACAACATTTTCAGATGGGACCCTTCGGTGTTCAAGGCTCTCAATCCTTGGTATGGACTTAATTACTTCATCAGAAACAAAATAGACGCTTGGACTTCTCTCGGAGGTGTCGTTCTCTGCATTACAGGCAAGTTGGTTCAAGCTTCTCTTCCCCAATTTTCCAAGTTAATCCTACAATGCTCACCCTCATGGTTAAAAATCTGTCAGAGAGTAATGATGAGCGGTTTCAATTAGAGAAGCGTATATAGCTACTCCTGATTGTTTTAGTACGTGCTGTGTGAATAAAATGATGAATGGAAACGTTGCTGTGCAGGAAGCGAGGCGATGTTTGCAGATTTGGGCCATTTTACTGTCAAGTCAATGCAGATTGCCTTCACATTCTTGGTGTTCCCGTCTCTCCTATGTGCATACATCGGCCAGGCTTCATTTCTTATGAAGAATCAGCTTGAGGACGATGTGGCCTACACATTCTACCGATCCGTTCCAAGTACGAATTTTAATTGGTTTCTCAATTTGATTCCACAATCCGATGTAACTAATCGTGTCATTTGAGATTATTATAGCCTCAGCAGTATTGAACTAAATATAGTGAGTACCTCCTCATTAAGTTTGTATATTGATAATGTTGTGTTGCAGAGCCCATTTACTGGCCCATGTTCGCGGTCGCCACATTCGCGGCGGTCATCGCCAGTCAAGCCATGATTTCAGCGACATACTCGATGATCCGAAATGCCATGTCCCTGGGTTGCTTCCCGCGTGTCACCATAGTTCACACCTCCAAGAAGGTGCATGGCCAGATTTACATTCCGGAGATCAATTGGATCATCATGGTGTTGAGCATCACCATCGTCGGAGGGTTCCGCAGCACCACTCAAATCGGTCACGCCTACGGGATTGCGGTGGTGGGGGTGTTCTTCATCTCCACGTGCCTCCTCACGCTCATCATGGTCATGATCTGGCAGACAAACATTTTCCTGTGCGCTCTGTTCTTCCTCTTCTTCTTTGTCATCGAGGGAGTTTATTTCTCAGCGGTGCTCTCCAAGGTGACGCAGGGCGGATGGGTTCCCCTCGTTATCGCCGCATGCTTCCTCTTGATCATGTACTCGTGGAACTTCGGCACCAGGATGAAACGCTTGTACGAGGTCTCTCATAAGATTTCCTTGGACTGGGTCCTGTCTCTTGGCCATAGCCTTGGAATCTCTCGAGTTCCGGGAGTCGGGCTCGTGTACACGGAGCTTCCGCAAGGCGTTCCAGCAATATTTGGCCACTTCATCTCGAATCTCCCCGCTATCCACTCCACTCTAGTGTTCGTCTGCATCCGTCACATTGCTGTCAGCACCGTCCCCGAAGATGAACGAATCCTTATCCGCAGGCTCGGTCCCAGAAACTACCGCATGTTCCGTTGCGCAGTTCGCTACGGCTACACAGATCATGTAGATGGGGCTGAATTGGACGGCCAGACTTTCGAAAACATGCTCCTTGCGAGCCTGCAAAGGTTCATCAGAACGGAAACGGCGGAAGTCACTCCTGGATCAGGGCTGGCTTCCTCCAATGCCACCTCTCCGAGCCATCATAAATTAGATGGGCCCTGCGAGTCGTCGGTTTCAAAAGACTCCTGTGGGTCAGACTACGGCGCAAAGACTGTGGATGAGCTGGAAGCCGAGCAAGAAGCTTACACCAACGAGGAGGTTCTGTTCTTGCAGAAGGCCAGAGAAGCAGGCGTCGTGTACATGCTTGGCGACAGCGACATCCACGCCAAGAGCGACTCGTGGTTGCCTAAACGCATCATCATCAATAAGGTATACAAATTTTTGCGACGGAACTGCCGCAACAACACGCTGTACCTAAGCATCCCTAAAGCCCGGTTGCTGAAGGTGGGCATGGAGTATTACGTCTAAGAGTTCCAATCCCGTTCTAACGGCATAATTGTTCTTCTGACGACGAATAATTCTTGGACTCGTTGAGAGGACTCGATCGACCGAAGCTTACAGTCAATCCATGCCACGCATCAATTAAAGTAGCACAAGTTAGCAACTGTCTAAGGAACGGTCGGTCCCGAGTGACCCTTTCTGAATATTCTCCCCAGCTAAGCAGCAGCTGTAGTCGACGGCTGGGAGCTTGCTTGAAATTCCTCCAACTAGGTCGACGACCATGTACCCAGAGAGTGAAAATAATGATCTCAAAGAGTTGTCAACTTCACCAGGGAGAATGAAGCAAGGGTAAACCTGTTGCAACCCTTGAACTAAGCCTTCGTTGCATTGTCCTCTGCACTTGGGATCACTTGCACGGTGAGAGAACTAGTTAGTGTTTCAGAAGCAGCTGCGAACCCCTTTCAATATCAGATTACTTCTGATCATCTGGTATACATGTGACATGTATGGGAATTTTTCGTGGGTGTAATTAAGAAATTGAAGGTATATTAAGGTAGTAGTGGCAGCTTCTTCTCTCTGTACATTATATACCATTGGGGATTGTGAAGCTGTTCGTGTTTTGTGCAACGATCAATTGCCAAGATATCTGCAATAAAATATGTGTGGTTTCAGTTCTAGGCCTCTGCTTTATCACGCGAAGCGCCAGGGTAACCATCTTCCCAGACAACCATTGCAATTTTCACTACAGCCAGGAGCACGAAAAGCTTCGGAAATATTATCCACGTGATGCTATTGATTGGCCGAATTCTAAATTTCTAATTTTGGTTCAGTCTGAACGATTATTCTCACCTTCAATTAATCGATCACATTCTTCTAATTGACATGGAGAGCCTGGTGCAGGCTTCGATGCAGAGCGGAGGAATCAAGGCGGTGTCATCGGAAGTGAGTTCGAGAATGTTCCCTCCCACTCCAGTAATAAATCCCAAATAAATGAAGGGAAGGATGAAAAGTTGAGAAAAAGGCAGGACCACAAAGCAAAGTGGCGGCCATCGTGCATGGGCTATTGCATGCTTTGCTTCAAAATGATTGTGCAACCTGGAGGAGGAGCAATATACCTGATGTAGATGGTGTGTCCCAAGAGCATGGTCAC
Source organism: Physcomitrellopsis africana (assembly GCA_036785485.1). Taxonomy (NCBI): domain Eukaryota; kingdom Viridiplantae; phylum Streptophyta; class Bryopsida; order Funariales; family Funariaceae; genus Physcomitrellopsis; species Physcomitrellopsis africana. The sequence goes on from JAWRVF010001034.1 coordinate 42,299, forward strand.
CAAGCCACTTCATTGGAGGCAGCCCTAGGTCAGTTCACGTGGCGCTCATAGCTCTCGCCACTTGGGATCCTTTGTGTTGGGATTGGCAGTCGGTTGGTCCCACGCAAGAGCAAATTTTGATAAACCGAAGCACAGGGTAACGTTCCAGCTTAATCCCTTCGCTTGGTTTGCAAGAGACGTATGAACATCCCATGTGAGCTCTGTTGCGTGTGTAGGTTACTTGATTCAGACAGCTGTTACAGAAGTACCGATCATCGTTTTTGTACAATTTAAAGTGTTGAAACAGATTTAGACTTGTTGGTTGTTTAGTTGCGACTTGTAGACCCGGCGATTGTGGAATACCTGCGGAGTGGCAATGGAGGATCCAGCGAACGAGGTGGAGGGGGTGGTGCGCTCATTGGTAGATAAGCCGACCTTGTTGCGACAAGCAGAAACTTTGAAGAAGTACTTCACCAATGATGTGGAATTTTATCATTTATACCTCAATACTAACTGTGGGCTGAGGGCTTTGATTTCCATCTATCAGTTGGGGCAGCTCTTCTTGAACTACAGGTAGATTGCGACGCCAACAGACCCCAATCATCTGTAAAAATTTCCAATTTCGACTTTGCATCTTTGTTAATCCCGTTGTGAGAATGTAGATGTGGCGGTTAGTCCAGTCCGCAGTGGGTGGACAGATGATTTCTGTGTGTGTGATTTATTTTTCTTTTGCTTCCCTTCACCGCTGACTCGTCGAATTCTTGACGTTGAAATCAACTGCAGTGGAGTGGACTTCCATAACATTGTGTATGACGAAGTGAGGAATTCGATTGCGGTGCGAATGACGGTGTACATACGGCCATGGCTGTTGCTATGGCGCACCATAAATTTGGAGCTCTTTGCCTTACTCGAACTTGAAGATGTTATAGTGGTGCGCTCTTGAATACCTTTATCCCACTTCCGTCTGACATGCTGTATCTGTGAATTTTGTGTTGCAAGGTGCATTCCTTGCGACACTCACAACTCTTCATTATTTCCCGTATTTTTTATTTTGTTCTTATTGGGTTGAGCGAAGCTTTTATTCCAACGACGAGCTGTATAATCCTAGATCGATCAATTGCTCAATTGCTCTTTTGTTCACCTCTCTGGATCTAAAATTGTACAGTAACTTAGCAGTGAGAAATTGAGGAAACGGTTCACTCGTCCGCTCAACATGTGCCCAATTGAGATTGTTGTTTTGTGGAAGCCTTCACGTGACGGTGTCTTAGTGTGGCAGCCGTTGTCAGAAATTGACCAGAGTGGGATATTCTGGCAGAATGGGCAAACGGTCAAGAAGGTGAAAGTGCAGCGCGATTACTTCCAGCGGGATCCTGTGGTGCAATTCATTCCCGTCATAGGGCAGATTTACAATTCCAACACGCTGCGGTTCATCATAGGGAACACGCTACCGCTTCTCTTCCAAATCTTTCAATGGCTGATCACTCTTGTGTTGCCTCCCAAGCTATGGCACGGGTGGTTCGGCCTCTACAGTTTCGATGTCGCATTCCATGGGGAGTAAGCTCATTCCTCTCTCGCAAGAAGAGATTAGCGCCTCCTCACCATTGCTGACCCTTACGGAGTGGCTGAGATTTTACCTAGATGGGTCCGCCGCAAGGTGGTCCAAAGCTACGGTCAAAATGCTTGTACTCACCAACCAGTATATATATATATCTACATATATCTATTCAACGGCGAATGTTGCTGCAAAAAGACTGAACAAGCGCATTGAAGAGCTCGTTATCTTCTGGATGCGCAAGTGAATCCTCACCCCTTCCTTCCGGATCGCCTTTTGCTTAATAAAATTGCAGTGGTGGTGATCCCATGCTACAACGGCACACACTGTTGACAGGCTTCATCCCTTCATCCTCGTTCCAGCGAGTCAGAGAGTGAGCGAGCGTTTCCAGTTGTGCCCGTCGCTCGTTCATCTGTTCATCCGCATTCCGGATCATTCGTTTTGCAGAGGATGGATGAAGTTATTTTCGTTGAGGACAATGAATGTCGATCTGCCTGTGTACTTGCATCGTATTGACTGTACATGTTGCATTACTGTTCTGTGGGTCGCAATCGACCTTCTGTGGATACATTGAGATTGAGTCTTTATTATACAACAATACATGTTAATGTATAGCTTGGTATTTTTATATTGGGAGGTATGTGTGTGTGTGTGTGTCTATATACATATATATACATGTGTGTGTGTGTGTGTGTTATTTTAAGAACAAGTGAATGTAATGAAGATTGAATAATAATCTTTAAAGTATTACAGGAATCCATGATAGTGGATACATGCAAAAAAAATTCGTGAGGAAAAAAACACACACAAATTAAAAAGTATGAATTTGAAAGGTCTAGAATTCTAAATACTGCCATTAACCATATAAGAGTCATGTAAGCAATGGATATTAGTAAATCATAAAAATAAATGAGCAAAAGTAAATATACATACATACATACATACATACATGCTTATAGTGAGGGGAAACAATGTTTTACAAATCAATGTATTGTTTAAAATAATATATAGATACAATTGACTTGTGAAGCTACCTTTTGATTTTAACATCACATTGAAATCTGCATTTTATCATCAGGTCTTTATGTATATATGTATGTATGTATGCATATATATATATATATATATATATATCTAGATAAAAGATAAGTATATAAAAAGTTTCTCAATTCATTTTGTTAAAAAAATTTCTGAATTAATGAAAATTAAAGTTTTGTACAAATTATTGTCATATGCCTTACAAAGTTACTTGATAAATTAAATGTATATTTAATTTTTTTGCACTCGTTTAACTTGTATTTGAAGAATAGAAGATCATTATAATTCAAAAAATAAAATAAAATATTTTAACTATGAAAGAAAAGTAAAAATAGCATTTTAATGAAAAAAGATAAAATTTATATATCCAATTAAAACATGTATTACTATAAAATGAATATTGGAAGGGACATGTTTTATTAAAGAATTAGCTCCATTTTTTTCAATATAAATAAATAAATAAATGAATAATCTGATTATAAATTTATCATCACTCTGATAATTTTTTGGGATTAAAAAATATTATAGGTGCTTTGAAAAGTATACTTATATACATAATCTTGTAATAAAGTTTTTTAAAAACATAACTATATATTTTTAACATTATGAAAAATTACGAATAAATTCAAATTTAGTCTCTCAAAGCACACAGTTTCCAACATTAATTTCTAACATTTACCAAATTTTTTGAAAGGGTTTGACATTGTATTTGTTGTCCACTTTCCATGCGGATCAAAATCAAGACATCCAGAAACTAAAACGTTTTTCACAAGAACTGATCAATAAATCTTCAATCGAGTGTGATCAAGTGGATTTTTTGATGAATAGAATGGGAATTGTGTTTTTATGCCTTCAAGATACAACCATGTTGCATGCGGAGAAGCTTTTGCAACGTGACAGGCAGTGTGCGGAGAGATATCCCCTCCCAGAAGGCAACAATGAAATCAAGCTCTGACTGGTCTTGTGGGATAGCACCCACAACAAATGGATGGTGGTTGACAGCAACAGTGGCGCCTCCATTCCAACGAGTGGCTACAAGCTCGGATCCCGCTTTTCTTCACGTGCACTGATCGTGTAATGTAACGGAACATGTCCCATCTCTGCGACCCAACACTCCCAGTTCACGACGTAGTTTGCAAACAACGTGGTCCACGGTCACTACTCTTATCCCACGCTGCAGCATCGATGCACCTGTACCGTGTCCACAAGGAGCTCGATGGATTTACGTGACGCTAAGGGTCTGGCTGCCATCCGATCGATCGAATGCAGTCGATTCTGCACATTCCTCATTAGGGTGCCCGAGCTCGAACTCGTGGGGTGCATCAGTGCTTGCATAGAAGCATGACGGCTGCTTCAGGTGAGGTATCAAGGCTGGGCAAACAAGAATTGGATTCTACACAGCCAGGTTCTTCTCCTCGCGGATTGTGCAGACTCATGAATCTCGATTGCAACAAGACACAAACCCGTGACATGGTGGGTTCCTGTAGATATCCAGCGGAGATGGTTCGGAGGTTTCTAGCGAATGCCCTGCGCTATAAGGCTTAAATTCAACGATGGTGCAGCTCGCGTTTCCGCTTCCGGTAAAGCTAGGGTTTCATCTCCTCAGTTCCCTTCCCTTCATCACCTTTCTACTTATAAGCGTGTCTAACTCAGGGTAGGGCTGCAACTAATACTGGAGTTCTCCCAATTCAATGGGACTCAATACCTACTAATGAATCTTTCTTAACATGATAGAGACTTTAGCCAATCCTACTTGTAGTTATCCAACTAATATTAAGAAGTTACTTGAGACCAAAAGACAATCTTAGCAATGAAAATGTAAGTGATTTTTTTGGTTATTGGAGTAATTGAATTTGGATAAAAATGAGAAGGGAATGACGTCTAGTCAATTGTGAGTGGAAAGATGGATTATTGTTACCAATATTATTAACAATATCTCAAATCTTTGATTCCACTATTTTTAAAATTCTATTTTAGTTTATTTTTAAAATTTTCTATTTATACTTAATACTTTAATTCTAAACTTTTACATGTGCGCTTGTTATTGATATACTTTAGAAATAAATTGAACTACTAAATATGATGGCAAATTTAACTTCTCAATCTAAATTAATTAGATAATTTTAATTAAGATTTTTTTTAATAGTGTAGAAAATTGTAAAAAATAAAAATACAAAAATGGTTCAATATTTTTTAATTGGTTTTTTGGATAGTGAATTTGTATAAGTTAAAGAAATATTAGTATTTCTAGTTTCTTATTGATTACTAGTTATATTAATTTTTGAGAGAGTTCATTATTATTTTAATTTTATTTTTTACAATTATAACTTTACTATAATATATATAATTTAAATTTAAATTAATTATATCAATTATTGAAATAATAATAAAATTATGATCTCAAAATCAAATAATTTAAAAAATTTCAGATAATTTTTAAAACAAAAAATACATTACAAATCAACTAAATTTTCTATTAATTATATAAATCACTAAAAAACTACTTTATCTTTTCAAATTCTTCTTCTATCTATTATTTATTACATATGATATTTGAAGTAATGTAAAAAACCAAATATTAAATTAGATCTTGATTTTCAAAACTAAATAAGAATATTATAATTAAAATTTTAAAAAATAAAAAATAATAGGTTAATTTATAATAATGACCTTCCAAATCTTACTAAAAATATATACTTAGAAATTACTAGCTAATAAGACTCTTATGATGTTAACAAGATATTTTGTTCCTCGAAAGTGTTTAAAAAACTTAAATAAATATAAATTCTAATATTTTTTAGTTAATTTTTTAATAAATTAAAATATCAATAAAAATTTACCAATTAAGTTGCATGGATAAAGTTTGTACCATGTTCTTTATTTCAATTGTTTTAAATAATAATCATGTATTTAATTTTTTTTAATGTCAAATTGCTTTGATTGAAAAAAAAATTATTCTACATCTCATCTATTAGGATTGGAATATTAAAGGTTTTATTTCTTAATTTTTTATGTCAAATTTTTTCTATTAATTATATTCTAAGATTTAATAGTGCAAGGTTTTTATTCTCAATTCCATTAATTTCATAGAATTTTTTTTTAATGATTTTTTAAAGCTTTTTTCATCATTTTCTTCTAAGATATAATTTTTTTATAATTCTTATATAACATGTCTATTTGTAAACATATTTTTTATATTTTTTTAAACTAGTTATAAATTTGGTAATAATTCTTTAATGTTTACTTAAAATTTTTAAACAACAATTTTAATTCTTCAAGCTTCTACTTAAAAGAAATTTATCTTTGGCATTAATTAATTTTTTTGCTTCATAACTTGCTCTTTAAGCCATTGTTTCTATTTCTTGTTGTTCAATCTTAAGTAATCAACATCTTCCAAGTAATTGAGTTTTATGACTAAATTCTATTTTCTCTATTTTAAGAGTTTTTGCTTTAAATTGGAAATAAATATAACTATGTAACTATGATTAACTATGACACATTGATTACTCCACTTGCACATTAATCATTTATAATTTAACTAATTTATATTTTAATTAATATAACTATGATTAATTAATAAATAATTATATTTTAACTATTCTAAATTCTTTTAATCCATGGAAAATTGCAAAGGATCATGGGAGCTAAGCTTGTCTTAGTGAATGCCAATAAAGGTAGTAGGAATATATTCCGATATATAAATGTATTCCAAACTATAGTTGGACTTTGCTCCTAATTGTTTTTTAAAATTATAGCATATGTTGTGTTCTAACTTTAGTGCACACATTTGGATTTCATATACTCATGCTCGTGTTTTAATAGAGTTTAGAATGAGATTGAATACAAATTCAACGTTGACACAGTGTCCGAAAGAAGTGCATCGGAAGCAAAACCAAGAAACGATCCTTCTCTTCGAACGCTGCACACTCAGAATCAAGGACAGAAATGGAAGATGCGAAAGCTAAAACTATGAAATATTTTTGGAACAAAGATGATGAGTGATCAATACATCTCTCTTATAACAAGGCATCTGTCCAGAACAATTAATCATGTATTCTATCGTATACTGTAAATCACTGTGAACCATTGGCAATTCCAGATTTCTCCACCTGAGACACACAGAGAAGCACTACAAAACTTCTTACAACAGAATTTTCCGTGCTTTTTGTGTTCCTATTAGCCTAATAAGTGTCAGCAGACCTTATTCCTTGGCAAATATGTCAAGCAGAAAATGCTTGACGATAATGTCATCATAATCACTACCTTCGTCACCCAACTTCATTTTCAGATGCCCTTCCAGCTCGTTTGCAACATCTGTAAACTCCAAATTTTCCTTTTTAGATAGAGCTTCGGCTGTATACCACAATCGATAAGTCAAAAACGATACTGACATAGTTCCTACTAAATTATAAATGACTAATGTGCAACCGATCCAGAATCTGGTCAAGAATTGTAAGTACATACTGTATTTCAACAACTGATCCTCTATATGCGCATATGACAGACAATATCAAAAGCAGGACATTGATCTCACTAACTCTGAGCAATTACCTCTCCACAACTTATTTCTGCTGAAAATAAGGAAAATAGATTCAGTTGATTTCCGGTCAGATCCCTGCTTTTTCAATGCCCAGCGCTTTGGTCCTCGTATGAAAGATACATTGTTCGGGAAGAACACGGAATCCCTAAGGCAAATGAGGAACACTCTTCAGCGAATTTAGCTGCATGCATGAGGCTTTATAAAAGACAAATTTAGAAGAATCATACTGGTCTCCTTTGGAAATCGCCGTCAATCAAGAGCCTGTTCAAGCAATGTGAACAACAATAATGGATTCTTCTTACTGTTGCTGAATTTCATGCTTCATGTTGATTCTTGTAGGGTAATACAGGTTGGGCTCAGCTCCTTTTACATGAGAGTACGAAAGAAAGTGAAAGAAGCGATGCTCATTCACAGACATTGTGAATCGAAGCGAGCCCTCGTCGTGCACGGTATAGCCACCATGAACAGATCCACGTTTGTACCTCTAACTGATTCATTTTCGAGCACTGTCCAGTCTGGTTCGTGAACTTTCTGGAATCCAATCGTCACTCGATTGGACTCGTTTTCCGCGTCAACGTCGGCCGCTTCTATGAGTTTGGCGACCATGTCATTTTCGATTTTGCCAGAGCTGGGGTAGCCGGATTATCATGCTCCTTCTCTCTGACCAGCTTTTCACCGAGTGTCCTAATATCCAGTGCAATCTGGTCCAGAGACTTTATATTCTCTTTGTTAAACTCCGACTAATTCTGAGCATGCTGCACTTGCTGATAGACAACGGTGCATAACTTCAAGTTTACCGACTCTATTGCTTTAGGCATTTCAGCGACGTGATCATGTATTTCAACGACCTGTTTTCGCACCTCAACAACTTTCATACCTGTTTCAACGCTGCTCTTGTATGTTTCCACACCAAGAGCATTCATCAGATTCTCCAGACATCCTTGAAGGTCGTTAGTAATCTTCTTCAACTCCTCTATCTGCTTGGTTCCTTCTTTGGTGAACACATTCTTGAGGCCTGCGTTAATCTTATTCTTCGCCTTCCTTTCCTTATCCTTTTCTTGAAATATTTCCACTTTCTCATGCACTTGACCAAGCTTCGTTTCCAAAGCCCTTAGACTAGATTCCAAGAAGGTTAGGTCAACCTTCTTCCCTGAAATCTTCTTCGTTAAATGACACACAGACGAAGCTGAATCACCCTCCATCGCGGAATCATTGACATTCTTCAAAGAATAAGCCAGGTTAACTTCGGTCAGCAGTCGATCCGCGTACTGAACTTGTGTAAAGAGATCCTAGGTCTTCTCTGGTATAACTTCTAGCTCTTCCCATGCACGATAAATCTCCTTTATTATTTTAAACATTCTAGACCCAAATTGCTCTGCTGACTGAGCCACGGCTAGCTACACCGCCACGTTGTAAGCAATCTGCAGATGAGAAACCCACTTAAAAGTTAACTACGATAACTGCAAGTCACGGGGATATCAGGAATCAGTTATTAGAAAGAATCGTGTGCACTTGATTGTGAGGGAATTCATTGAGTTTGGGCAGCGTATAAGCCGCGTTAGTGCCATCCCTCGGAATGTATCTTTTTGGGCGGAAGCTGCTGCTTTGAGGAGATGTTCTAGTACTGCATGGTTCAATTTCTACTCTGGATCCCCGGGGTGAATACTGACTCTATCTCGAGAGCTGTTTACAGGAGTGTTTGTTGGGACCTGTTCTCGACTGAGTACGAACCACATCACCATCGTCCAAGCAAACAATCCATCCTTTGAATATTGTTGGACCGATGTAATGAGGATTGAAAGACTGGTGGTGTTGTTTCCCTTTTGCAGAACTATGCGACTATGAACAAGCTGGCTGCTCTGAAAGCTGTACTGAAGTGAATTGAAGGGTGTCAATTAGAGAATTCATCATCCGTCCATGCCACTTGTATATCCTCTTTCAACCACTGCCTGAAGTCAGATTATTTCTGATGCAGGGTGCGCTACCCTTGGACTACAGATGACACCTTATCAATAAAGATCACATTTCCGCTAATATAGAGGGCATGATTCTGCAGTGGAGTATGTGCTTACGGAACCAAAATATTCCAACAACATTGTAGCAGAATTCTATTAGCCCGCTTCATTGTCAATCAATGATACATACAAGTGTTGATACTAGGTTGCATTAAAAAACTTGGATATTTACATAGAATATAGGACAAGAGGCTTGAGAAGAACACCTCGAACTTTATGTGCAATAGGATAGTGGATTTTGAGGCATTCACGAGCCTCAACTAAGACGTGGATAACCTAGCAAATGGTACCTGCAGTATGTGCCTGATCGATCAACGGGCTACTTTCCAGAACACTTTGCAACCAAGAGAGAGGATCAGGTACACACCTCTGTTCTCCAGACTACCAAGAAAGCTGCTCAGTCCACAAGCTTGAATGCGGATGTCTAAGACCCCGCAGCAAGAACTCTCCTCAGTCACAAAGGTTGGTAGGCTGATTGAGAATGACAGACTTGCAGTGACTAAGATGTATATACAATACAACCAGACCGCACATCGGCATTCACTCTCGCAACGAGTGAAAGGTAGAGAGAGAGAAAAAGAATAGTGTTTCGTTACAGGAAGAAGTCAAGCTCGCAAAGGATTCCGACCAGCTAATGTCGAGGACGCCCTTCATTATAGAATCTGTTCTTTCCGTGTCGAAGAAGAACACAATCATGCCATATTCTATATAGGCACTTTGTTTTATTTACCTAATTCATTAAAATATTCATGCTTTTTCATTATACATGCTGTATTTATTTTTTATCAAAAAATTAAATTCTAAATTTATTTGTATTAAATATAGATCCTTCAAATATATACATTTTTTTAACAATTCTATTTATAAGATTTAAAAATAATTTACATCTTACAAAAATTGTGAAATAGATAATTATTATATGTACAATAAAGAATCTAGCAAAAAAATCAAACAAAAAAATACATTTTTAGGATGACAAACAAGTACAAAATTATTACCAACTACAACTAAACTTCAAAGTTTTGAAGCAAGATTAAAGTACAAGAAAAACGTTCATAAGACTTAACATGGTCTTAGCATTACTTCTACATATATTAGCTGATAAGATGTTCATGTAAAAGATTTTTTAAAAACCATAAGACTTATAGAGCAAGGATCTAAGTTAAAAGGTGTTTAGAGTAGCTTAATAGATTTAAGGAAAAATCAAAATAAAAAAAATTTTACAACATGTTGCATCTAACATTATTTATGAAAAAAAATGATATTTAGAATAAATTTATAATATTATATAAAAAATACTATTAACTTAATTTATATTTATATATTAATTATTTTTATTAATTTTTATATATTAAAATAATATGGATATTTAAAATATAAATAAAAATGATTTCAATAAAAAAAAAACTAGACATAGGTTAAATTATTATTAAAAAAATTATATTTTTATATTCTATCACATAATTTTATAATAAATAATTATATCATATTATTAAAATATTTTGTGATGCTTCAATAATTAAAAATAATAATATCCTTAAATACTTATTTTTTTAATAAAATTATTTTATTATGTAATATATACATTAAAAAATAGATTTAAATTATATAAATACCTTATATATCCACTTTCTACTCAAAAACAAAGATAGTATGTCAAGGACATGGATTATGAAAGAAAAAAATGTCAATATATTCTTGTGTCACTTAAAAGAATAGAAAATTATTCAAAAATAGAATAATATTAAAACTAAAATAACTATTGCCAAAGACAAGAAGACTAGAGACTCTTGAAATAAGACTAAGAATAAAGAAGGCATTAACAAGAGTGAAGAAGGCTTCACTCTTGACTCTATATATACTATCTACCTAAGAATTACATGGCAGCATTCTATAAGGTGTCCAACATGTATCATTTTTACAAGACACATATCAAACTTGCAAAACAAGTTTCTTATATAAGTGTCACGTATTTAGTTTGTTCTATAAGCTACCAATATGTGCAACACGTATTTAGCTTGATTCTCAAACTACCAACCATATGCGACACGTGACTAGATTGATAAGTTTTTATCCTACCAATCACCTATAGATATGTATAAAAATGAATCCGTATCTAAGAAGCTTTTCTATAAGATATTATCAAATTAACCTACTTTTATCTACTTCTACCTATCCATATTAATTAGATAATTATTAAAATAAATCTCATATTTTTAATATTATCCCCCTTCTAAGAACGAATTCCAGAAGAAGCAATGATTATATGTTGAAGAAATTCAAAATGCACCAAATTATGCTTGTAACATACTTTGATCTTTAAAAGGTATCAAAGGCATGAAATAAAACAGATATATAAGTGTCAGGGACATACTTGTTAGAACCTTCTAGAATATTCTAAAAGTTTTTTAGAACTCTCTAGAACCTTCCAAAGCCTTCTAATATCTTCTTAGTTGGTAGAAGTTGCTTGAGAAGCTTCTTAGTTAGTAGAAGTTACTTGAGAAGCTCCCTAGTTGGTGGAAGCTGCTTGAGAAGCTTCCTAGTTGGTGGAAGTTGTTTGAAAAGCTCACTAGTTGGAGGAAGCTGCTTGAGAAGCTTTCTAGGTAGGAGTATATATTGGAGTCGAGGCTGAAGAGTTCTTCAATCTCGACAACACATCTCTTGGAGCTCTAGCTCACCTCTTTGGTGTTGTTTTTGTACTCATCTGATTAATCCAGTTCCTGCCAGTTCTTCTTGAATTTCTTGTTTAGACTTCAAGTCTATATTCTATGTCTGTGATATTAATCCAGTTCCTCCCAGTTCTTCTTGAACTTCTTGTTTAAATTTCAAGTCTATAATTTGTGTCTGTGATAGTTTGTCGAGACTACTCTCACCTTGGATATCAGAGCTAGTTTCTTCTTGTTGGAGTGTGAATTATCCCTCTTCTTGAAGGTACACTAGTATTTTAGAGGTTGCAGATTACCCTCCTCTAAATTGATATCTTTTTTGTCATAATATTGGAGTTTTATTCTTCTTGGAGAGAGTGGATTTTTCCTCTTCTTGAAGGTCTTAAGGCGTTTTAGAGGTTGCGGAGTACCCTCTTCTAAACCAATATTTTCTCCTTGTAGAAACAATTACTTCCTTTCTCTTAGAATGGTTGGAGGTCATGACATTAATATGAGTGAAAGTTTGGAGTCCAAGATGGACGCCATTATGAATGCTCTTGCTACGTTATCACAGAGAATTACGGTGATGGAAGGAGTCTTTGTAAGACTTCATAATGATGGAGCATCCAGAATAGCACAATCTGGGCTTCATCAGCTTCGAGCTTCTGCACCAAAAGAAGCAGTTTTACCTATGGTTCAATGAGAACCATTACTTCCACAATGAAAGGAACCTTGAATTAGCCTTCCAGACAAGTTTGATGGCACACGTTCCAAGTTTAGAGGTTTCATCAATCAAATCAAATTAATAACACCTCTATAACCCAAACGTTATCTGACGAAGGAATCACGTGTTGGATTGGTTGGAACTTTGCTTACGGGACAAGCTCTATCATGGTTTGCTCCTCTATTTGAAAAAGGATCACCGATTTTGAACAACTTTGAGACTTTTTTGGAGGCATTTGCAGAAGCATTTGGCGAGCATGACAAGGCTCGATGGGCTACAACAAAAATTCGATCGCTATGACAAGGGACTTGCTCTGCATCAGTCTATGCATCGGATTTCAGGCAATTGGCATGCGACATCAACTAGGATGAAGAAGCATTGATGAGCCAATTCTATTGGAGTCTAAGAAACGACGTGAAGGACTTGTTGTTATCTCTTCCTGATCCACGAACGCTCAACAAAGCCATTAGCCAAGCTGTAAAGTGTAATAACCGCCTATTTCAACGTCGCTAAGATCAACGCTTCAGACAATATACAAGTCATCACGGTGCAATTATATCGGCAAGTAGCCTAAATTCACAAGCAGAGACAAAAGACATGCAGATTGATGCGGTACGTGTCAAATCTCTTATTTCAAAAGAAAAGAAGCAGTGTATGGAGAAAGATTTGTACTTTTATTGTGGTGGAGAAGGCCATAGAGCTGGAAACTGTTTGAAGAAACAAAATGGATGCAGCATCAAGAATAGAGGTGTGTTTGTTCAGAAAAATGAGGATGCCCAGCCACAATAGGAACTATGCGGCTAGACAAATCAAAATCAGGTTCCTCTCTTTCTACTCAACCTGCCCGTTGTTTTATAATTCTTTTGTCTTTTGGTCTTCAAAAATTAAAACCTTAGCCTTATTTGATTCAGGAGCATCTGCTTATTTCTTAGACCAAAAATTTGCTAAGCGTCAAAAAATTCTCCTAGTACAAAAATTCAAACCTGTTCACGTAGAAGTAATAGATGGACGACCTTTATTATCTGGTAGTGTTATCCATGAATCAGAAACTATAGAAGTGACGTTTAAAGACCACAGTAGTTATATTATTTTCAACATTATTAACACCCCGTCAAATGCTATTATTCTTGGTCTTTTTTGGTTGGAAAAATATAATCCATCCATAGATTGGAGGTTGCGGAGGATAACATTTCCCATAGAACAACCTGAGGACAAGCCTGGAAGAAGACTCCAAACCAAAAAATCCTTATTCATTGGAGCAAGAACGTTTGTAAGATCGTGCAAAGAAGGCACACCATTGGTCATTTATGCGGCTCCAAGTAGTGGAGAGCAGATTTCAACAGCAAGAATATCGAAATAATACAAGGATTTTCAAGACCTGTTCCAAAAAAAGAATGCTGACATGCTACTAGCACATCGACCATATGATTGTGCCATAGAATTGCAAGAAGGAACACAACCGCCTTTTGGCCCAATCTACAACCTATCACATATGGAGTTGGTTGAGTTGCGGAAATACATTGACGAGAATCTAGCCAAGAACTTCATTTGTCATTCAAAATCGCCAGTTGGGGCACCAATCTTATTTGTGAAGAAGAAGGATGGCTCACTACGGATGTGCGTAGACTATCGAGGTCTCAACAAGGTGACAAAGAAGAATCGCTATCCATTATCTTTGATCTCTAGTCTTCTGGAACAACTTGGGCGTGCAAAGATCTTTACAAAGATTGATCTAAGGGGAGCTTACAACCTTGTGCGAATCAAAGAAGGAGACGAATGGAAGACAGCTTTTCATACAAGGTATGAACATTTTGAGTATAATGTCATGCCATTTGGTCTTATCAATGCTCCGGCGGTTTTTCAACACATGATGAACGATATTTTTCGAGAATATCTAGACAATTTTGTTGTCATTTATCTAAATGATATCTTGATATTTTTTGAGAATGAAGAAAAGCATAAGAAGCACGTTCGTTTGGTACTCAAAAAACTACGCGAGCGAGGACTCTACGCCAAGTTGGAGAAGTGCTTATTTCACCAAATTGAGATGGAGTTTTTAGGATTTGTTGCGACTACGGAAGGCTTGAAGATGGATCCCAAGAAGGTGGAAGCAATTGTGTCCTGGGAAGTTCCAAAGATGGTTAGAGACGTACAATGTTTTCTCGGCTTTGCTAACTTCTATCGGATCTTCATCAAGAATTATTCTCAAGTTGCTGCTCCACTCACTCGATTAACATGTAAAGATAAGCTAAAATAGGAATCTCTAGTGGAAAAAGCATTTCAAAATCTTAAAACGGTATTTACCACGGCTTCAATCTTGGTACATCCAAACTTTGTAAAGGCTTTCTATTTGAAAACCGATGCTTCGGATTTTGCTTTAGGAGCCGTACTTTTACAGATGGGCATCAACAATAAGCTTCATCCGGTTGCATTTTATTCACGAAAGTTTTCTGCGACTACGAGATTCATGATAAAGAATTCCTTGCTATAGCGGATTCTTTCTAAGAGTGGCATCACTGCTTCGAAGGAGCTGCGCATCCGATGACCATATATACGGATCACAAGAATCTAGAATATTTCATGTCTGCTCGGGTTCTAAACCGTCGTGAAGCTCGATGGAATATGTCGCTATCTAGATTTGACTTCATTATTATTTATCAGCCTGGAAAGCAGCAAGGACTATCCGATGCCTTATCAAGAAGATCATATCTTGCGTTGAAGATTAGAGAAGCAACACTTGATCAATAGTGTACGACATTATTAAAGCCAGAGCAATTCAGGATTTGTCCTGTTATAGTGCCAATTGATGCTGACTTCCTCAACTAGATAAGTGCTGCGACCATTGAAGATTCAATAGTCCTTGATATTAAGCAGCGTATCAATGATGACAAGTTCAAGGTTGAAAGAGATCTCTTATACTTTGAGGAGCGGCTGTATATCCCAAAAGGGCCAGCACGACTTCGAGTCCTTCAATCTCGTCATGACTTTCCAACTGCGGGACATTTCGGATTCAACAAGACCTTGGAACTCATTTCTCGAGATTTTTGGTGGCCCCAAATGTGGAAGGATGTGAAGGATTTTGTCCTCTCTTGTGACATTTGTTCAAGATCCAAGAACCCTTGACATCGCCCTTATGGACTTCTACAGCCATTGCCCATTCCGTGTCATCCATGGTCTTCAGTTTCCATGGACTTTATTACAGATCTGCTGCCATCGAATTCATTTGACAGCATCTTTGTTGTGGTGGATCGACTTACAAAGATGGCACATTTTATCCCTTGCAAGAAGACATCATCAAGCAAAGACACAGCAAGGCTCTTCCTTGATAATGTGTATCGATATCATGGTCTACCAGATGATATCGTGTCGGATCGAGGAATCCAATTTGTATCAAAGTTTTGGAGATCTTTTTTTAAGATATTGAAGGTGGACATCAAGCTTTCTTTGGCATTCCATCCTCAAACTGACGGCCAAACGGAATGGGTGAATCAAGTTTTGGAATAGTATTTACGATGCAACATCAACTATCAGCAAGATGATTGGACTGCATATCTACCGCTAGCCAGTTTGCATATAACAACACCCTTCATGGGTCGACTCAAAAAACACCATTCTTTTTCAACTATGGGTACCATCCGAAGCTTGATCTATTGAGTCTGTCAGCGAATAACAACCCAACAGCTGAAGGATTGGTGCAGCAGCTATTGGAGCTTCAAACCACATTGAAGCTTCAATTGCAAATTTTCCAAGAGTCTTACAAAGCATCCGCGGATAAATTTTGAAATTAGGCACCTAATTTCAAGATTGGAGATAAAATATGGTTGCTTCGACGAAATATCAAGACTAAGCGGCCATGTGATAAGTTGGACTACCGGAGATTGGGACCATTTATTATCCAGAAGCAGATCAATCTTTTGGCGTACTGCTTAGAGTTACCAGCTGTTATAAAGATACACCCTGTCTTTTATGTTTCTCTGTTAGAGCCTTATCGGGAATCATCTTTTCTTGGAAGAGTGCAATGTCTGCCACCTAGTATAGAATTTGAAAACAACGAAGAATATGAGGTGGAAAAGATACTAGATTCAGGGCAAAGATGGAATAAATTAGAGTATTTTGTGCATTGGAGCGGCTACAATATTAATGAAAGAACATGGGAATCGATCAAAAATCTTGCCAATGCATCACGAAAAGTACAGAAATTCCATCGACGATATCCTAATAAACCAAAAGCTGGTCATTAACGAAGCATGAAGATGAAGCCTTCTCTGGAGAAATGAATAGAAAAGGGATCCAGATCTCATCAAAACATAACTTGTTGTATTTTGTAGTATCAAGATAACTATTATCAAGGTGTATTTAGATATGGCTAGTGAGAATGTAGATATTGTACTAGTGGTACCATTTCAACCAAGTAGCTCACAACGTCAACCTCCAGATGAAGAATTAGAAGAGCCAAGAAGATGTCAAAGAATACCAAGCAGCAGGTCACTTGTAATTGTCTTTGAAGTTGAACCAGCTCATGCAAGTAGTGGCGAAGCAATATTTTCTAGTCGTTTTCACAATGAAGATAGAGAAGTTCAAGCATGGTCTCAAGTGGAAGGTATTGGTCATTATCGATGGCTATAAGGGCCCATGAATCATCTGCCTTGTGAATGACAACTAGAGTATATTGCAGAGACTATGCGACAAATTTTTGATTTCCTACGTTTGTGAGTATACATCTCAAATGGCTTCTCGGAGACCTCGAAGCTAGAGGAGGAGGTGATGTCAAGGACATACTTGTTAGGACCTTCTAGAACATTCTAGAAATTTTCTAGAACTCTCTAGAACCTTCCAGAGCCTTCTAATATCTTCCTAGTTGATAGAAGTTGCTTGAGAAGCTTCTTAGTTAGTAGAAGTTACTTGAGAAGCTCCCTAGTTGGTGGAAGCTGCTTAAGAAGCTTCCTAGTTGGTGGAAGTTGTTTGAAAAGCTCACTAGTTGGAGGAAGCTGCTTGAGAAGCTTCCTAGGTAGGAGTATATATTGGAGTCGAGGATGAAGAGTTCTTCAGTCTCGACAATACATCTCTTGGAGCTCTAGCTCACTTCTTTGGTGTTTTTTTTGTACTCATCTGATTAATCCAGTTCCTGCTAATTCTTCTTGAATTTCTTGTTTAGACTTCAAGTCTATATTCTATGTCTGTGATATTAATCCAGTTCCTGCCAGTTCTTCTTGAACTTCTTATTTAAACTTTAAGTCTATAATTTGTGTCCATGACAATAAGTTAGTAAAAACTCTGTCAAAAAAATAATAATAAGATAGAAATAATGAAGTATGTATATTGAAGAAGGAATTGGAATGGCTATTGCCAAAGACTAGAAAATATATAAAATTCTTGAACTAGACTAAAAGCAAGAAAGAAATTGACAAGAGTAAAGAAGGCTTCACTCTTGTCTCTATTTATATTATCTATCTAAGAGTTACATGGCGGTATTCTATAGGACCTCCTACACATGTCTAATTTGCAAGACACATGTCAAACTTATAAGATAAGTTTTCTACATATGCGCCACGTACTTAGCTTGTTCCACAAGCTATCAACATGTGCGACACATGGCTAACTTGTTCCACAAGCTACCAATATGTGCAATACATGGCTAGCTTGTTGACTAAGTTTCTAACCTGCCAATCATCTATAGACATGTATAAAAGTGATTCCACATCTATGAAGCTTCTAAGAAGCTTCTTTCTAAGATATTATCAAATCAATTTATTTTACCTACTTCTATTAATCTATATTAACTAGATAGTTAGTGGAATAAATCTTATGTCCGTGATATTATTTTTTCTTTTAAGGACAAGTTCCACAAGGAGTAATGATTACATGTTGAGGAAGTCCAAGATATGTTGAATTGTATTTGCCACATATTCTAATCTTTGTTCCCTTTTAAGGTAGTTGATAGGTTCTTTCAACCATTGATAGTGTCCCATACTAAGGCAAGAGGATCACCTTCTTATTTAATCATTGTTGAGGCTTTCAAAACTTCCTTCAAAGAAAACATTTGGAACACCATCAAGAGTAGTTCCTTCTTCTAAAGGTATTATCAAACATCAAGAGTCTCTTCCAAGGTCATGATATCAAACATATTGTATTTTGCCATCAATCTGAAGAAGGACATGTCATTCTTGAGGGTCTTTATCTCTATTCTATCATCTTGAAGGTTATAATAGTCATTATGTCTCATCCGGTAAGTCAGCAAATGATGGTTTTTGAGTGGAATTTGCTAATTGTTGATCCTCCATCTCTTTAGGACAAACAAATGCAGGGAAATAGCTAACAATGATATAAAATAGAATAAAAACTCTATAGAACCTGCTTTGCTTTATAACAAAGATTTTCTTGAGTCTTTATTTTGATTTTGTCAAATGTCATCGATGAAATGCATTGACTTTTGTTGATGCATTTGTGAAATTCCTAAATGGCTCTTATATGCATTCATTAATATTGTATTTGCACCAATGCACAAGATATTCTAATCGATTTCGATGCCGCCTTGAATTTAAAATCTCTTCGACCTCGAATTCTTCATTATTGTCAACTTCTATAGGAGGTGGTGGCATTTATCTTGTAAGGCTCAAGTAGTCACACGTGGAATACAAGATGGATCTTCATAGATTTTGGTAGATATAATCGATAAGCAAGTAGATTGATTTATTCACAAATCGAAAAAGGTCAAAGCTTACAATAATCTAACTTATTGCAAAGACAGATAGTTTTGATATTATAACGAAGTAATTATATCTTATCGCCCATATAGAATTGAGGTTGTTCCTTGTGATAGACATCTATTTTGATTTTTTAACGTTCTTGAGTTTTTTTTAATTGTACCTTTATTGTTGCATGTAGCTTTGATAATCGATTTGTCAAATCTTTTGTTGTAGGATTATCAGCTTTTGAAAAGTCAAAAGTATCAAGTTATGGATGATAATTGTAATTTGCAAAGAATAGAATTTATTGAATAAAAGAATGTACCAAATTATTATAAGAAAACTCTACCAATGGCAAAAAAGTTGTCCAATCATCTTGATGGTAGTTGATGGTACATCTCAAATATTGCTCCAAAATTTAATTTACTCGTTCTATTTGTCCATCAGTTTGAGGGTGGAAAGTTGATGATAATTTTATATCCACCTTCAATATTTTAAAAAAAATCTTCTATAACCTTAATATAAATTATGTTTCTCTGTCTGATATAATATTCTTTGGTAGTCCATGATAGCGATAGATATTATCAAGAAAGAGTTTAGATATTTCTTCACCTATAATAGATTTTGTATATGATACAAAATGTGCCATCTTGGAAAAATAATCTACAATCATGAATATAGAGTCATATGAACTTGACTTTAGAAGATCTGTGATAAAATCTATAGAAATAGAAGACTAAGGTTGTTCTGATATAGGTAATAGTTGGAGAAGTCTGTAAGATCGATGATAAGGAGTTTTTGATCTTGAACAAATGTCACATGATTGTACAAACTCTTTAATAGCCTTCTACATCTAAAACCACTAAAAATCTCTTGATATTAGTTCTATAGTCTTATTATATTCAAAATGTCTTGCCGTAGGAAAGTTGTAATGAACTTTTAGAGCACGTAGTCGTATTGCACCTTTTGGAATATATAGGTGTCCTTTGAAATAAAACAAATCATTCTACAACTCAAACTTGGAATTATCATGAGACTTAGATGAATTATTCTTAATCTCATGGATAAGAAGATGTGGAGACATACTTGACTTGATTTCATTGTTCGAAGATGATATTGCTTTGGCTTTAAAAGGATTGTTTTTTGTTGATCAAAAGCTAAATCTCCTTCTTTTGATACAAGATAAGAACATTTAGAAAGGACATCAGATAGACCTTATTGTTTTCTTGGCTAATAGGTGATAATAAACTCAAATCTTGACAAAAACATACTCCAATGAACTTGGCGACAATTCAATATGTGCACAGACATGAAATATTTAGGATTCTTATGATCCATATATATGGTGACTGGACTAAAAGTACCTTCTAGATAGTGATGCCATTATTGAAAAGAATCCACAATTGCAAGAAGTTTATCATGGATTTTATAATTGATTTCTACTGCTAAAAAATTTTTGAAATAAAAAACTATTGGATGGAATTTGTCATCTTCTCTTATTTATGATAATACTGCCCTTAAAGCAAAGTCTAAGGCGTCTATTTTCATAAAATAATGCCTTGGAAAAATCGACACAATATAGGATTGGTGCAGAAATAAAAGTTATCTTCAAAGCCTCGAATGATTCTTTTGCTTCTTTACTCCACTCGAGTTTGTTCTTACAAGTTAAGCATATAAGTGGAGTTGTAACTTGAGAAAAGTTCTTAATGAAGATTCGATAGTAATTGGCAAATCCCAAAAAATATTGCACATCTCTTATTATTTTTGGAATCTTTCAATCTATGACTGCCTTGACTTTCTTAGGATCCATTTTGAGACTATCATTCAAAATGATGTATCCTAAGAAGTCAACTTGAGTAGTGTGAAATATACACTTTTTTATCTTGATATATAACCCTGTATCTCTAAGTTTTTGTAATACACAATGGACATGAAGTCCATGTTCTTCTATGTTCTTAGAATAGATTAAAATGTCATCTAAATAATAGACAATGAAGTCATTAAAAAATTCATAAAAAACATCATTTATAAGATGTTGTAAAGCAATTGGTACATTTATATTCAAAATATTTATACTTTGTTCAAAATATAGTCTTCCATTTATCACCTTCTTTGATGCGTACTAGATTGTATGCTCCCCTTAGATCTATTTTTATATAGATCTTGGCTTGATTCAATTGATCAAGAAGTCTAGATATCAAAAGTAGAAGGTATCTATTCTTGATGGTAATATTATTGATCCCTCGATAATCTATACACATCCATAGTGATCCATCTTTCTTCTTTACAAACAAGATAGGAGCTCCTGTTGGAGATTTTGAATGGCGTATGAAATTCTCAACCAAGTTCTCATCAATATATTTCTTGAGTTCAACCAATTCATTTTGAGATAGATTGTAGATCAATCCAAATGGAGGCTGAGTTCTCTCTTTGAGATCAATTGAGCAATCATATAGACGATGTTCGAAAAGAATATTTGCATTCTTCTCAAAAATATCTTGATAATCTTGATATTAGCTTGGAATGCTACTTGAAGTCTTTCTACCATCAGAAATGAGTATAATATAAATAGCAAAAGATGATCCTTCTTTTGTTTCATTCATAAACGCTTTTATGCCTATAAGTATGGATTTTATTATACTAGGTTTATAATTTGTTAGTTGACTTACGGGACTCTTATTAATGCTTTGAAAAAAATGAAGTCTATGGAAAATCAGATCTATTTGAGGGTTGTACTTTTTTAGCCATGATAAACCTAAAATAACTGGATTAGAGGGAGATTTAATTATATTGAAGACTACACAACTATTATAACTATTTATTATTACATTTATAGGAAAGATTTCATGAATAACATTTTCAAAAGATAATGGGTGACTATCTATGACTTCTATATGTATGGATTTAGTTTTTTGTATTGAAGGTATTCTATGACTTTTAACAAATTCTTAATCTAAAAAACACACTAAGGCTCTAATAAGACTCTAATAAGACAGAGGCTTTGTAATTTTTAGGTCCCAAATAGATATCTATTATAAAACAAGGAGAGGATTCTGAGGAGAGGATAAAACCTTTACTAGGAGTTCTACAAGATTATAATTGCACAGTGTCGTGTTGTAGTTTGGCTACTATGTGAAAAAATTGTACATATATATTTAGTATACAATTTACTATATAGCTAAATGAGAGCCATATTAGTGGACTTTTATTGGTTATAAGATGTAATTAGGTTGCTAGTTTAAAAGGGATCTATTAAAAGGATTATTATTGAGGTTTATATAATATTATTTCTTCTTTTGATAGTAATTTTGAGGTTGATTTTATATTGATAATAACTTTTGTATATCTTAAGTCACCTTTGTTAGACATTGGTGATCCTTAAAATCTTAGTTTATTTCTTTTATTTGGTGCTTAAAGCACAAAGTATATAAATCTTATAAAAAAAGGGTTAGAAAAGGGTTTTTAGTGTAAAAAGGATAGTTTGGCCATCTATGTGAATGAAAAGAGGTGGATGATAGAAATCTCTATTCTAATTGGCCAAAAAACATGCCCAATGAACTTCAAGGAAGTTGCCCGAGGATTTATTAGGAGTTAGGGTTTGTTTTTCGAGAGGAGTCAAACATCAAAGGCTAGGATCATAAGGTTTAGGTTTTTGGATCTGATTTAGGTGCATATTTTATATGATTTTCACTTTTTATGAAAAAGTTATAGGCGCTCAAAGTTAAGATATTGATTTTGGACCTATTATCACTCTTTTGGGTATAACTTATGCATACAGAAAGCAATCAAGGATCGGTGATTGGGATTAGAGAGAATAATTTCACAGCTACACTTTTTATAGATGGTTTGATAAAATCCAAGCTAGGATGAAGGAGATATTGGGAGTTGAAGTTAGTGCTTACAAACTTAAGGGCAATAAGTGACCCGCTTACATAGTAGTTACATTTTGAGCTATATCTTAGGCAATTTGATAGATTTTTGGGTCAAAATTTTCAAAAGTATATATATTTATGTCATAAAACTATGAGCAAAAACTTTGTGGCATTAAGATTTTGGATTTGTGAGATATAAGGAAAATAGTGCTCAGATGTCTCTGAGCTAGGGTTTTAAGCACCTGCTAGGGATTTTAAAATATTGGACGATTAGAAACAAATTTATGATTGATTCTTTCTTGTGATGAAACTTAAGAAGATTTTCTACACTTTGAACTAAATTTTATAGAAATTGAATGGTTGGACCAAGAGTTATTGGACTCTAAACATCAAAAAGAAATAATTCGTTGCGGGTGAATAAAATTTTGAAGGATTTTTGTAGAAATTTGAACCCTTTTTGTACAAACTTACTTGAATACAAGAGGGTTTATATATATAAACTCTCTTTTGTGAGATTGTTATATTATTTGTCTTTTTTATTAAAGACAAATCACATGTTGGATTTTTGCCATCAAATTTTAAATAAATTCTCCACAGCCAAGTACCCAGTGTATTCCCAGATAGAAGGCCACGTCATATGACAACGGTCCCTATTGTAGCTGGACAAACTCGTTTTTTTTGACATATTGTCTTCTTTGATAGCTATACTCCTGACCTTGTGGTTGCATCATTTCTTTGAGCAATATTGAGCAGTGTGCTTAGGTTCTCCACAATATAAATATAATCCTTGTTGACGACAATAAGTCTCTTTTTATTCAGTAAGAGATTTGAAACGTACCGCGTCGATTTGCATATCTTCTACTTTTGAATATACATATTGAGAAGATGTTCATATTGCTATTATATTGTAATAATGTTGAGGCTCTCTTATGCGGTTTTCCGATCAAAATTCAAAAAGCCAATTGTTACATTTCACAACAGAATCAATTGCTTGATTCAATATCTAAGGATCGGATAAGTTGAACATCAATTTTTTTATCTCGTATTGCAATCCATAGAAAAATTGGCTAATAAGTGCAGCATCAATCTACTTAGTATAAATTACTAATTGTCAAAATTATGAAGCATATGATGTCATTCGTCAATTGCCTTGTCGCAAGATACTATTCTTGTTAGTTGCGATACAAATTACATCATGCTTTCTATACATAGATTAAAACTCTGCTAAAATATCTCTAAATTATCCAATACTTGATCAAGTCATTCAAGAAACGACGAAAACCATAATAAAGTAGAATTTGACAGTAGTGTTTCAATAAATTTGACTTGTGACCCTTAGGTTGGATAACTTTGGAGTTAAAGTTCAATCACCAATTGTATTTGATTGATGAATCCTCAAAACTTAGATCTGGTGCCATCGAATTTCTTTGCCAAACTAATTTTTGATTCTTTGATGCTTGAATGGTGTTCAATTGTAAATAAAGTGGTATGGCTTGAAGGAGCTTAAATCATCTTTATATCTCCACTTTTTGCTAATCTTGTTGCTTTTTATGGTGGTGCATTGAATTGATGCATTGCAAGCATTAATTCTCTCAATTATTCTTACATTTGTGCCACTACACTCTTTATTTCACCAAGTTTTGCCATGATACCACAATAGAAAAGAAAAAAAGTGTTTATTTTGACTACAAAATAAAACTCTCAAGAACAAAGAAAAAAATTCTAGGAATAATATCAGTTTAAAAGTGGATAATCCAAAATTTTTAATATGCTTATGTCTTATCAAGAAAAAAGGATAATCTGTTAGGGATACAAGATAGGATGTTAGCCAAGAACTAAGAAGAAGAATTCAAAACCAAAATAACTTCAAGAACAAAGAATTTGATGGACAAGAACAAGAACTAGATCAAAAATAAGTAAGTAGATTAATATCAAGAACAAAGCAACACTTTGGATTGCTCCAAGACTTATATTGGCAAGATTGAGGTGCTCCTCAATCTTGCTTTTTATTTATACTATAAGGCCTTATATTCTATTAGACCTTCTAAAAGTATCTTAAAATATTTTAGAAGCTTGAGGAAGATTTTGGAAGACTCTAAAAAGTCTACGGGAGGTCTTAGAAGGTTGAAGAAGATTCTAGAGGATTTTCAAAGACTAAGGAAGATTTTAGAAGGTTCTAAAATATTCTAAAAGATTCTAAAAAGCTATGAAAGATTCTAAAAGATTACAAAAAATTCTAATGGTGGCTTAAAGTATGTCCGTGATATCACCTTTCTTTCTAGCGACAAGTTTTACAAGGATCCGAAGCAATTTGATGATCAAGTTATATACGTAAAATATCTAAAATTTGTCGGAGTAGAGAAGTAATATATTCCATATTTTGTTCATTGGTTATCGGTTCAATAGGACCCTTAAGATGGCATCAATGACCTCCAGATATAACCTCTATTAGACCAACATCCCATTCAAGAATTTTCTCTTTGTTGCGACCTTCAAAAGATCCTCCAAACATAATTTCTAGTCTACCTAGAGTCACCCTTCCAACTTTGAGGAGTATTATCAAAGCTCGGGCATTTGAATCGAGATTCTTATGATGAGGCCGTATCTCCAAAGACTCCAAGCATGGCCTTATTTGATATTGGAATATTCCTTCTTCATCTTCTCCATGTTCTTCAAATCTAGCAGATTGTGAAAGTTATAATGATTCCCTAGCCTAAGAATTACATGGCAGTATTTTATAAAACCTTCAACACAAGTCTCATTTGCAAGACACATGTCCAACTTGCAAAACAACTTTCTTATATAAGTGCCACATACTTAGCTTCTTCTCGAAGCTATCAACATGTGTGACATGTACTTAGCTTGTTCTTCAAGCTATTAATCATATACGATATGTGATTAGATTAATGGCTAAGTTTCTATCCTATCAATCACCTATAGATATGTACAAAGATGAGTCTGCATCTATGAAGCTTCTAGGAAGCTTTTTTATAAGATATTATCAAAATATCCAACTTTTATATACTTCTATCTATTCATATTAATTAAATAATTATTAGAACAAAACTTATATATATATATATATATATATTTAAACCATGATTTTATAATAGATTTTTGAAGCTCTAACCAAAAAAATAAAATAAAATAAAATAATAAAATTAATAACATATGTATAAATAAATTCAAATAAAAAATTTAGATTTTAGTTAAAAATATGCTATTGATTCTTTAAAGTAATAGAAATATTAATACTTTTAAAAGACATTGAGACAATTGAAGAATTTAATATTTTTTTTTAAAAAAAAATGAACTTATACCTTATAATTTAAAATTACCAATATCTAAAAAATATACCTTATTTGACATATATTTATTTTTAAGTTATTATATTGATTTTTAAGTTTTTTTTTTTTTTTTTCTTTTTTTTTTTTTTTTTTTTTTCTTTTCTAAATATTTGTAGCAATAAAAATGAACAGTTGCTAAATCACTTGATTAATTTATACTTACACCAATATTAATATTGTATATGTGATCCAACATGAAAATATCAAATAGGCACATACTTGTAACCTAAATGCCCCTCTTTAATCCACAACACACGACCATAACAAGATTTTAAAAAAACTAAACACTAATGAGGCTAAAAGATACAAAAGTAGCAACAAAAAACAACAGCAATCTACAATACAAGAAAATCAACATAAAAGCTAAATAAATAAATATATAAATAGAATATTGCTAATGGTACCATATTTTTTTGCTGTTATCCCTACAATTTGCCATCTACGACATGCCCTTATAATATTTGCTATTGCCACCACAACCCACTTGATATATTTCTTTAGTTTGTATTATTCCAATCAAAAACACTTTTTACCATTCCCAATAAATTTTTTTTGAAATTATATATAAAAAGTAATTTTTATTTTTTTTTAAAATAGTTGTACAGTTAATAAGAAGGCAATGGAAGCAGAAAGAGGCAGCGAGGGAGGGAGGGAGGGACGGTGGCATGAACGATAGGCTGCAACGAAAGGCCAACGAACGTGCGACGGCGAGCGACTGCCGAGGGTGAGCGCATCACAAGCATTGATGATGCAGGACATCCCCTTCTCGAAACTGTTGTTGCTGCCCCTGCCTCTGCTCCTGCTCCCCCTCCTCGTCGTCGTCGTCGTTGCGCTCGTGACGCTCCCCTCCATCGCTGCCTCTGCCACTCTCCAATCATGTAAGCCTTCTCTTCCCTTCTCTGCTCCTCCCCCTCTGCCTCCGTTATTGCGCCACTGCTTCTGCTGCTCCCGTCTGGACTCCCCGCCTCCGCACGTTCCTGCACTCTGGAATCGGTGGAAACGGTGGATTGCTGTGGCTCTAGGGTGGGGTTCTAGTCGGAGCTCGTGCAGCCAGTTCGCAGCGCGGCTAGATGCGAGAGCTCTGTGGAGCTAGGATGTCATCTTGCCGGCTTGTCCGTTTTAGGGCAGGGATGTTGAGACTGTTCGGTGCGAGGGGGAGATTGTGTTCCTGTGTGGCGGTCGGAATCCACGGTGCGTGGGCGACCGCGTAGGCGTATGTGTAGCGTGGGGTCTCGCGGACCGGGTGGTGCATCGCGTTCGTGGTGGGTTGTTTGTGCAGTGCCTCGGATTCTGGTGTAGATGTGGTGATGTCGGAGGATCCCTAGAGTTGGTTAGCGGCATCTCCAGTGCGCAGGAGTGGATCTCGAGGCCTGACTACAGTGCTGGGTTCGCGCCAGCCGGGCTTGGTGGAGTGGCCGGGGGCGTGGTTTTGGAGGGCAGCTGGAGTGACCTAGTTGACGAGGTTAGGGTGCGGATGCGGAGCAGCGTCCATGTGTGGGAAAGTGTCTAGTTGTGTTTGGCGCAACGAGAAGCAGAGGTGTTGCACAGTTGCGATCAGAGGTTGGCGAGAGTAAGAGAGGCGTGGTAGTGTAGGTGCGAGCGCTCCGAGGCTTGTATGAGCTGGGATGTAGTCCGGTGTGCATTTTCCAGAGGCGTGCGTAGAAGTGGACGTCGGGTGGTATGCGAAGCACGAAGAGTGGTGGATTGCCCCGTTTCTCGACGAGTGACGACAGCGCGAGAGGTCACGTGGTGAATGTGCCGCATGCCTGGATGTACTGGAGCTCCTCGCATGGCTCTGCAACTACGGTTTCCGTGTTCCGAGCGGTGGTGGTGTTGTTCTGGCTGGTCAAAGTGGCGGAACGAGGGATTGTTGGTGAAGGTGTAGTGGATGTGAGGTGAAGGGAATTTGGTGTCGGATGGTAGGATGACGAGGTTGTGATGTCATCTGCGGCAAGTGGGCGGCGACGCAGATTGTGAGCAGGAGTGGGTCCGTGAGGGCAAAGAGTTATGCGTGGCTGGATGACGTCGTGGTAACTTGGCAGCGGTGCTGATGTGTATGAGCTGAGCAGTTTGAGACGGCATTGTGCAGGGGCGATGCGGTGGAAGAGAAGTCTCAGGAGACTCCAGAGGAGGTAGCGGAGGAGAAGGTGGAAGAAACTGCCGAGGAGGAAGCAGCGGAAGAAGAAGAGGAAGAGGCCCCAGAGGAGGAAGAGGCCCCAGAGGAGGAAGAGGAAGAGGAAGAAGTCGTGGACCCAAAGGCGGAAATAGAGGACTCGTGCAAACCGAAGTGTGTGAAGCAGCTTCTGGCGTTGCAGGTGCGTGGTTGCCTGCGTGTGTGCGTGTGTTTGTGTGTGTGGTGCGAGCAGAGGGATGTGGGCTTATGGTATTCCTTGGGCATCGACGGTCTTTCATTAGTTCCACAGCGGGTGCTAGAAGCGGGAACGGTGGAGGCTTGGTGCATGATCGACGCATGCGGCACAGGAGCTAGGGCTCTGACAGCACAGATGTGCAATGTGTGGAGTAGCGCACAAGAAGGAGTGCCGGATGGTGTGGTTTAGGACGAGCCCGAGTGAGAGTAGCAGTTGGTTTGATGGAGGGCGGCGAAAGTTGTTGACGCAGTTTGAAATGAGTTGGGCGAGTGAAGCAAGTGTGGAGTGGTGTGAGCATACAGAGGCTGGGTGTGAATGGCGATGTCATAGGTGGGTAGTGTCATGATGGCGAGCAATTTGGTGATGGTTGCGGTTGGTTGGCAGGCGTGTGAGAAGCGCGTAGATGAAGATGAGGAGGGTCAGAAGCATTGCACAGGGCAATATTTTGATTACTGGGGTTGCGTCGACAAATGCGTAAGTGTTGCTGAACTGAGAGGAGGGGAATGATGAAGTGGTGTGCTGTTGTGAGGATTCGGTATGGCATGTGAGTTGTTGGACGGTGGAGGAACGTTCAGGTATTTAGCGTTTGCAGGGGACGAATGCAAGCAGGAAATATGTCAGAGTTAGGAGTTGGTGCGACGAGGGTATGGATGGGTGTGGTGTAATTGAGGAATGTGGTACGTGGAAGTGATGTATTGGGGTACTTGAGTAGTCTGAGGACGGTGATGTGGTGGTTGTGTTGCAGACGGCACCGAGGCTCTTCCGAAAGCTGAAGTAGAGAGTTGATGTAGCTGCGGGAGTGGGTGGATACAGGAGGAGGCTTCTGGCAAACGTCGAGGGGTCGGAAAGTAGAGGCAATGTCCTAATTTGGAGGCATTTAGTAGAAATGCCGAATAAAGTAGTGTAGTTTATTGAATGGCATTGCATCACTTTTGTTGGTCTGGCTTGTGTGTATGAATGGTGTGTGGTGTGGTGTGGTTTGGTGTGTTGGATGTATGTGAGTTACTTGAATGAGCTGTTTCTTTATGGTTGTGCAGTTTGGGAGCATGGAGTGGTGCATGGTTGTCAGTGGTGTCTGGAAATGGTTAATTTCGGTTTACGTTTTACAATCTATGGCGCTGTGCAAACAGAACTATTTCTGCTGTGTAAGTGTTAACGTAAAGGACTGTGTAGGCGAGGATCAGTTGTTTTGAACGCGTAGCATATGTCCTGATTGCCCCGCTGGCAGACTTCTTTCTTAATTTTGTAGGACTTAGGTGAATATTTTGTCTATTGAAATTTGGTGCATATCTACTGCTGTTCAATGTGGCACATTAAGTTTTTTTTTTTTGCGGAGTTATTTGATTATTTCTTATTAAAATTGATTTACGTTTGTGGTTTTGCTGCATCAATTCATGTGATGATTCCGGAGCTAGGGATTAAGAGTTAGGGTTTATAATTTACATGTCAGAGACTGTTTGGCATTTGGCCCACCATGTCCCTATATTGAATGTTTGTTAGAGGATATGTATTGTAAGAGAATTACGGGAGGTGTCTTGTTTCAATATCTTTGGACAAGGAGAGCTTTTGGACATAGGGCAAGTGTTGTTTCTTGAGGTTGAATGAGGTAGAAAAACATATTTTTATTTATCTTTTATTTTTTTTGAAGTTGTTTCTTTGTCCTATTTTCTACTTATTTTGTTTTTTTTGTGGTTTTTCATTATCTTGTCTCATTGTCTTAAGGCTTTGACTTAGTTCTTCATTAGTTGCTCTTCTAGATCAGTGGCAATTCTTGGTGCTATTTTTCTACTTTGTATATTAATCCTTTGATAGACTATCATAATGCAATGTTAAATTCTAATGCATCTATGTCTGCTTTGCTGTCGTTTTTAGTTAAGGATTTTTTTAGTTGGACACAAAATGTTATATTAACCTTTATGCTTCAAATAAATATTTATGTGTGTGTGTATATGTATATATATATATATATGTATATACAATATATTCCCTATACATTTAATTTTTATTCTCTAAATTTGTAATATATTAGATTTTTAGTTTTACATATCTATATCTTCAAATGTAAGTAGATTATTTATTATTTAATATAAATTTGGTATAACATATATTTTTTCTATGTAATTAATAATTATAATTATTTATTTTAATTTTGATTTAAGATATTTATAAATAGATTCTTTAATTTTTGAAGAATTATAAAATTATGTTGGTTTGTATTCATCTAGTATATATAATTGTTGTCTATGATTTTATATTATTATTGTTGATTTATTGTAATTTATTATTATTTATTATTTTTATTATTTTTATTTTTAGTTTTGTAATTGACATCTTTAATGTTCTTTTTAGGCATACACTTAGATTGTACACTTAAAAATTTATGTTAGAATATGATATGCCAACTTATTTTATTTATGTTTTTAAAATTTTATATATTAATTAATTATTGTTGTATTGGCATGTTTCATTTAGATTTTTTAATTTTATAAAAATAGATTAAAATGTTTAAATTTCTATTTCTAATCTACTAGATATAACAATAAAAATAAAAAGCTTGATTTTTTGTGAAGATATAAGATGAAATTAAGATATGTATGTTGTAGAAAATATATTACATTCTAAAAAATAAATTATGTTATATTATAAATATTACAATATTTTATATGAGAGAATTATTGGTTTTTTAATCAAAATAAGTAATAAAAAATGGATCTCTAATATTTAGGGTATTAAAAATATTATCAAAAAATCCAAATATAAGTTGATTTCATTTCAAATATGATATGTTTTTATTTTTTTTTTCTTTTTGTTACATACTAATCATATTATTAATTAATTTCATATATAAGATTTAAAATAATATATTCTATCAATTATTCTTAGATACTATTATTGATATAATTTTGAAGATTTTTAAAAAGATTTATTTTTATATAAAATTCCAAATTAAAATATGTGTTGTCAAACTTGTAATTTGATAAGTATCATTTAACCTTTATAAATAGGAGCTATTAATTATTGTAGCAATTATATTAAAACAAATGATAAAATTGCATATAAGTTTATAAATATTGATTTAATGTAAAGTAAAAGTGTAATAGCTCCAAAATTATTATTAAAACTAATTTTATTGATAATATCTTGATTTAAAAATAGACTTATAAGTATTTTTTTAATATAGAAGATAAATAATTTAAAAATTAGAAAATAGATAAAAATTATGACAACTTGTTTTATCTTAAACAAACTAGATATTATGAAAATATGACAAAGTAAGGTATATATTATAGACAATAAAATACATTAATAAATAAAAGTTTTTAGTAGTTTGAGAATTCAAGTGTGGTGTTCTCTTATTAAAACAAATGATGATGCAGAGGATGTGTTATTTACTTTTGGCATTCAAATTCAATAATAAAGAGCCATACTCTTAAAATATGATTAAATATTTTATATTTTTATAGAACTTAAATTAAAAAACAATACTTAAGTATATTTATGTATCACTTACTTAAGTTAATTGATTTTGACAAGTGGTATACCTAAAAATCAATTAACATATATCTTACATTACAATAAGTAAAAAAAAGAAAAAAAGAAATTACATTTGATTATTTAATTTTTTTTAAAAAAATTAAAAATCCTCCTTATGCTCTATATTGTTTAATTGCAAATTATAAAATTTAAGAATAAGAAGACATTAATATAAGTTATTTTATAATTTTTCATATTTATTAAATCTCTTTTTATTAAATATTATAGATACTATTGTTATTATATATATATTTGTTTAATATGTGACATGCATGTTATTTTGTAGATGTGTTTAGTAAAGTATACAAGTATATTTACATACCTTTTATGTATTTAAATATAATTTTAATTTTATAAAATGATTTATTTTTAATTTAAAATAAAGTATATATATTTATATATATATATATATATATATTTTACTTGTGTTATAATGTCAATTAAAAATATTCTTTTTAAAATATAATATACTTGTATTAGAAGTATATTTTTATAAATACTATTTTCAAATTTTTAGTAATTACTCAACTATATCTTTGAATATCTTTTGGTTTTGTTTATAAATTTAAAGATTTAAATATTATTATTTTTTCTTTATAAATATTATACTTATCTTATATTATTTTTTTATATATTATTTTTTAGACTTTTATATTTAGAATTTAATTTTATTTGTTTATTTAATTATTTAATGATTTATTATTTTATAAATTACAAAGCTATAATTCTTTAATTTTTATAACTTACTAAAGATGCATTCTATAATGTATCTTAAGTTGATAGATTTGCATTCTCTATCTTATATAAATTAAGAAATAAAAACTAATATAAAATCTAATAATAGTATATTAAAAAGATAGTTGAAAAAACTTACAACAAGAATATTAGATCAATGAATACATTGATTAATGTGGCACTTGCCAAATTTTATAATTATATATTATGTGTATATAAAAGATAATAAACATAATGATTTTTTTTAAAAAAAGAAGTTAGCAATAAATTTTAAAGATAAGATTAAAACATATATTATATATTTATACAAAATATTCTAGACTTAATTATTATAAATAATTGCTAAATGGAGAAATTACAAGGTCTTTAAAAAATTTGTCTAGTATATATAATATTTTTATTCAATATGCATGTTATTCTTATTAATATGTTGTGTAAGGTAATTTGTGTAAATAAATTTTTTATTTTTAGAAAATTTTACCAAATTATTGACACAATGATATTAGAATGTTTCAAACTATACCATGGTACAAAACAAAATGGCTTAAAAGCCATGATTTTGTACTTAATACTGAAGCAAAGTAACATTTTTAAAGATAATATCAATGAAAAAATAAGAATATTTAAAAAAACAAAAAGAACAAAGACACATATAATAAAGTTATAACAAAAAATTTATATTTTAAACTAATAAATAATCAATCATTAAATTAAAGAATATATATATTTATTATATTTATATAATTATCATATATTAATTATGTAGATTAATCAACCACCTCTATAATTAAAATGGTTGTGATAAAGATTTGATATTATTAGCTAATCTTATTAGCAATTGTAATAAATGCCTATATTACTTAAGTAAATAGAAATAAATTGAAGTAGGTAGAAATATATTAAGTAGATTCTATCTTTTTTTAAAAACTCAAAGAAAGTTTCCTAAATATAAATTAGATCTTTAGATTACTACAGATATGCCATGTGGCCATTAAAACTTGTCCTACAAGTTTTATACTTTTAAGAAGTTGCATAAAAGGCAACCTACAACTTGATACTTAAACCACAAGCCTTATGGTCCTTAGGAAGCTTTTATAAGACCTTCTTGGTAGCTTATATATATAGAGACATGAGTGAGGCCATTTATTTCGTATTCTAATCTTGATTCAAGTTTTTCTATTTTTTTAGTATTTGGCAATAGTCATTCATGTTCTTTTCTATCTTACATCTATTTCTTCTTTGCTTACTTTATCCTTTTTCAATGATATATGAATGTATTGTCTTTTAAAAGTTTTGTCTAGATTCATGTCCTTCCCAATAATTTTTTTTGTACACATACAAGAAGTAGATATTGGTTGGATAAAGAATAAATATCAAATAATAGGCATACTTGTTTTTCTTTATATAAGATTTAGAATTTAAAAATTAACAAAAAAAAAATTCTAAATCTTATATAATATAATTATAGATATAATTCTATATTTGAAGAATATTTTATATTTTTTTATGCCACTCCACTTCCTTTCTAATTTCTTTCTTTTTACTTTTATAAAATAAACTGCTTAAATACTAGAGACAAAGCTTAAAAGATTATATTTATTAAAGGAACTGCTAGGTGGACACTCCTATTTAGTATGTGGATACCCCCATATGCCACACACCCCTATATACACATAATAATATTATTGTTATATTATTATTTTATATTTTATATCCTAGCCCTCTAATAATTGTATTGTATTTCTATTAAAATTTTAGTGTCTTGATGAATTTTAATAATGACTATTATAATTGGTAGTTTTTTTTTTAATTTTATAATTATAATTTTAATATTATTTTAAATATAATAAGAAATATTAAAATTTAACAAGAGACCAAAATTTTGAAAGAAATGTAATACAATTATTAAGGAGGGAAGGCTATGAAATATAAAACAATAATATGACAATGATATTATTGGGTGCATGGCATGGGGGGTGTCTATGCAATAAACAAGAGGTGCCTACTTAGTGGTTCTCTTTATTAAATAAAAAGAATATATTTTTTATTTTAAAATAGATTAAAATTAAATCAAATCTATTATATATCTAGTATATAGGATTTATTATTTTACTAGATATAAACATAATAACTCTTTAATATAAAAATTTAAAATTAAATAAAATTACTTCTTTCAAGATTAAAATATATGTATATATATATTTAATTACATCTACTTATAATTATATGCAAAGAAACTAAAACATAACAAAAGAGTTTGGCCAATCAAAGGGCATTTTTTAATATCTCTTATATGACTTTTTATAATATTTGATTCCATCAGTGCAAAAGTAATCAAAATTATAAAAGTGATTTTTATTTCTTATTTATTTTTTAATAATTTAAACCTTAATTTTAATTTTTCTTGTTTATTTTATATTTAATTCTAATTAGATTTATTTTTTAATCTATAAAATTAAATATATATTTTTTGATGTTATGTATGGCTTTTTAGAAAACTTGTTTCAGATTTAGAAAGACATATATATATATATATATATATATCAATACAAACTCTAATAAAAAGCTATCATGAAAATTTAGAAATGCCAATGAATACACTTCATTGAACAATTTAATTTATAATCTTTAATCAAAATGATAAGTAATATTATCAAACTTAAGTAATATATATATATATATATATATATATATATATAATGTTTAAAGATATAAAACATCTTTTAATGTAAATCTTGTATATACTTACAAATCTATAAGATTTTTTTAACCTTATAAACAATTTAAAAAACATACTTTTTGTTCAAGTGGTTTAAATTACTCTGTACCTATATTTATTTTTTAGTATTATAACTTAAACATGTATATGCATATACAGTAAGTATTTGTCAAATATAGTTATTTTATCTTAAATAAAAAATAAATAAATATTTTTAGATTAATAAATCATAAAAATATAGATATATATTTATACAATCACTATTAATTTAATATTATAATATTACTAAATTGAGAAAAAAAATAATAAAATAAAAACTTGTAATTTTTTTGATAATTTTTAAAAATAATCAAAAGAAAAGATAAATCTTTTTTTAATATTAAAAAATTATTTGTAGCTGCAATATCTTATTATTGAAAGCTTTAAGGACATTTTTTGGATTAATAACTAGATTAAAAATTGCTGAAATTGATCAAAAATTATTTATGCATATTTTGTAATTTTTAAAATTAGCTTCATTTAATTATATTTGTTACAGTTTCTGTAGTTTTCTGTCCCAATTCCACTGTTAATTTGGTTTTTATTCTGAGTCCATTGATGTCATTTTTTCTTAACTGTTAGTATCATAAATTTTTAATTTTCATAACATACTATTTTGATTCTTTTTGTAGTAAAAATTTCTTTTTGTTCTAAGCTAATAACATCTATTAGTAAGAACTGTTTATTTTTTTGACAAATTATTGCAACAAACATTTAATATGATGAAGACAAATAGATGGTATTGTATAAATTTTGATACATGTATATATTATTTTGTGTTTACTTCTCAAACATATTGATTACATTTCTCATAAATTAAAATTAAAAATTAAATAATTAAATAATAAAAAAAAAAAAAACTATCTTCCATCATACACTCTTCACATCCTTGATTTCTGATTAAAGCATTTTTAGATGTTTTGTATTGGTTTGAGATGTTCCAAATATTTTTTAAAAATTTCTTCTATTTAATTGTATGTTTTCATAGAAACAGAGGGTTTATGAATGGATTTTTGTATAAATTCACGTGAATCTAATAAACCATTATTAAAAAAGAAAAAGAAAAAAAAAAAAAACATATTTATATATATTCTAATTTGTATGGTTTATATAGTAGTCGCTGTGTAGCTGCAATTGATTAATTATTGGGGTACACTTTAATTTTTTTTCCAACAAGATAAACCATTTGTTAAAGATTTAGGCATGATGTAAATTACTCAAGAATTTTCTCCAAAACAACGCCATGAAAACAAAAGTTAAACCATTGTGCTGGACAACATCAATCTAAAATATGAAGTCAAAGCTGAGCAACGAAAACCAAATCATGCAGGAAACGAAATTCAAAAACCATGAATCTTGTAACAACAAAACACAATAAAAACAATACAAAAAAACAAACTTGGCAGATGGAGAAAAGACTGGAACAAGCAAGCGTGTACATGGGGCAAAGGCTGCAAGCAAGGCAAGGGAGATAACAATGAACCAGACAGCACGCCAATGAAATAGATACATGCAACACAGAGACATAGGGAGAGGACACGTCAGCATGAAGGAACATGAGCAGCACCGTATGCACAAACAAGTGAGAGGCTGTTGATTGCAGCAGCAGATGCCCTAACTCAACACGCTTTCATGTTGCATGGGGAGCTGGAATGTGGGCTCAACTTGATTGCCATGTAACTCCTGGTTTTCTTCTCTCCCTCGTGCAGCTGGGCCTCTCATTTTTCTATTGCCTTTTGTCCCGCCTTGAGTGTCCCATTCTGCCATCTATTCTTGAGAATTTCTGTTCGAAGTTGAGCCTCATTGGAATCCGAGCAGGGGCTCTGAGTTCCTCCTCCTCCTCCTCCTCCTCCTCCTCCTATTTACTGTGGACAAACAAAGCAGCAGCCCTTTTGAGGAGCGTCCCTGTAGCAACACTTGCTGAGCGACTTCACAGGCTGGAAACTTCTGTGCTTTGACGGACTGTGGTGTCGTGACTTTCCGTGGTGCTGGAGGTATTGCAAAAGGAGGAGGAGATGGATGGAACGCAGAAAAGAGCAGAAACTTTCTGAATGTGGCATCTGAAACCTGTGCTGAATTTACCCTGACTTGAGCATACCAGGTACAGAATTAGCGTCCAAGTTTATTGCCGAAGTGCGTGCGACTGTTTACTGGGTAGCCAATCTTAGCTGTGCAGTTACTCCACATTAATCTTTGTCTTTACGGAGAGAATTTTGAATCGAAGAATCGTTTCCAAAAAGCTGACATCTCGAAGCGACGTCCAGGAATCGAGAACCAGCGAAGTAAACATACCCATTGAAAAACGAGTCCACCTTTTTGAGGAATCTTGCTCTTTTCTAGAGGCTCTGTAACCTTCGAAGTACTTCCAGTAAATGAGAGTGCTTCGGAGGTCACATGTGAAGATGTTCATCGTTTACTTGGACATATACGGCTTCGATTTGCACGAAAGCACACTTAATGATTGGGTGAAACACAACTCATTCCAGAATAGTTTAGTCCCTCCTTAATCCTATGTGCTCTTTTGATCACAGCGTGAACGCCAAGTCTTGTTCAGGTGCAGATTAGCACTTCTCGTTTCCATCCTGGGGGTAGCGTACTTGTTTACCAAATATTTGGTGGGTGAGTTGGATCTCCAACGATGATCTTTATCCAAAAGCCGAAATTGTTTCTTCTTGCGTCGCGAAGACTTGGTCTAGTGGATTTCTGAAGCAACACGTGGAAAAGTGGACATGATTGACGGCCAAGCATCTTGCCAGTCTTCACGCAGATGCATGGCTAACTGGGCGTCGTCAAAGCTGGATATCTGTGGCAGCAGTCTGAATGTCGGTTTGAATATGTTACCGAATCTGGACAATCGCCGAAGACTAAAAAGGGGTGGGCAATGCGGTACGGCCGAAAAGAGAGTTGCCTCCAGCTAATAATAACTTCTT
This sequence comes from Physcomitrellopsis africana, assembly GCA_036785485.1. Lineage (NCBI taxonomy): Eukaryota > Viridiplantae > Streptophyta > Bryopsida > Funariales > Funariaceae > Physcomitrellopsis > Physcomitrellopsis africana. The sequence goes on from JAWRVF010001034.1 coordinate 81,023, forward strand.
AGTGAAAAGGCGAAGAATGTGAAATATCCTTGCCACGGAAATGCCTAGTCAAACAAGATGCTACAATTACTAATGGCCTGGACTCGTTCAAGTACCAGTGTGAACATCAATCAGTGCTCTGACCGTTTATTGAGTATAAAAAGACTTCCTCGAGATGGAGTTTGCAATCAATTCCTCGTTCTTGTTCTGAATATGTACACGTAGAAGGGTTACAAAGTTGGAGTTTGTGTTCATGTTTCGAAGAGAAATCTGAGGCTGTTGAGGCGGTTCGCCGAACAGTAACACTGCTGTTAATTCCTGCTTTGCTTGCGAGTTGCCAGTAGCTCACTCAGATCATCGTCCGATGTCACGTTCTGCACAATCTTGATCAGTTATACTCAGTATTCTGAGCGTAGTGATTCGGCACGCTCAGAAATTCCTCACACATAGGAAGTTGTTCCTTGAAACACACAAGAGCCTGTACAGGTGAATCTTTACGGGATGATTATCCGCCAACTTCGGTAATTTGTGTGGCGATCTCAAGATTTCCTCTGAAGATCTTAGCATTATTTTCAGATCATATTGTCGATGAGAATCAGTGTGCGGCAGATTTCGAGGGCAGTAGTAGTCAATAACATCTCCTTCCAGCTCGAGTTTAGTTACTTTCGGTTGCTGGGAGAAACTCATATTTTTCTGATGGACCTGTGACACCTACTAATAGAATGTACCAAGTCAGAGCGCGTTTAAGACAACAATCCTGCGGAATAGATTAGTGACTGCTGCACTGGTTAACTCTCTCGTCTATGTTGCAGATTCTTCATTTGCAAAACTGATTATTGAAGTTAAGCGAAAGAAGGATCTGCAACATAAACAAGAACGGATAATCGGATATGATGATGAGCATGCAGAAAATAAGACTGCAACAAACACAATCCTCTACTTCAAATGACTTCTGCTTGGATCTGGGTAAGTGACGCAGTTGTCCCCTCTCCATGGATGCATGGGTCTCTGTGAAGTATTCAACGTCCCTCACGTCATCAGAAGCTGTGTTCTTGATGTAATGATTCAGTAGTTCAAAACGCCTGCGATGGTTACTGTGAACTCGGGGTAACGGCATCTGTGCTGCACACCGAAAGACAAGTGAAAAATTGTTTTCTTCGTGGTGGTAAACCATTTCAAGCACCACAAATTGCTCTTGGAAATTTAAGCTGATCTTCCTGTGTTATTGTCTTAGCTCTTGCATCCTGCGGTTGGCTGGTGTTTGAATTCATTATTTAACATCATTGACCTGGTTGTCCCGGAACGGTCTAGTCTGAACAAGATACCTCCCCAGAGTTTTTCAAGGTATATATATGTATATATATACACACACATATAGCAAAAGCATATGATAAATGGGCTTACTAGTGACCATGTACCTCGCCTTATGCCCCAACTCGGCTTGCTCTGTTCATTAGCCGAAGTTCGATCTGGCAAACTGTGATGTATTTGTGATAAGAACATTACTTCAAAGCACGTCGAGAGGCGATCACTGTTTAGATTACTAGTAGAGTTAGTGTGATTACATGAGGAGATTAGTGTGCAGCTTAAATAGACGGTAGGGTTCAACTAGAAGAAATGGAAAGTACAAAAGTAAATGGGTGTAACTCTGATCTGATCCTTACAGACATCAGACAATAACAAGCTCAAAAAGAGAAAAGAAAGAGGTTTTTTACTTTGTGAAGTGGTATTACAAGTGATTTGCAATTTCAGTTTGAAGTTCATAATGGAAAATCCAAAAACCAATGTTGAAATAGGATTTAATGTCTTGTTTGATATGATGTTTTGTACATTCCATATGACAACAAAATAACTAAATGGCAAAGGATTTGAGATTTAAAAAATTTGAAATCAAAATACAAAGCTAATTTAGATTATATAGTAGTTGTAGGAGTTTATGAAAACAATAATTTTTTCTTCATCTAATATATTCATTGAATGACAATATAAATTACTTGATGGATTTGAATACATAGAGTTGTTTTCATTAATATACAAAAAATTATAATTCCTAGCCATTTTTAAAAATTATAATTTCATAGATGTTGGTAATATTTTTTGTAGATTTTTAGATACTTTAGAATCTTTCAAATTCTTTCATGGTTGTAAAAAAAGTCTTTTAGAATCTTCTATAAACTTCTAAAAGTTTTCATAATAATTGAAGACTTTTTCTAGTTTTGTTAAAGATTCTACAAATAATTGTTAATACTTTTAGAACACTCCGTAGCTCTTAGATCCACTCCTAAAAGCATCTAAAGGACTTAATTGTTACAATATAAATTAAAAATCTAATTTTTTAATCTTATAATATTTGATGTTATTGAATAAATTAAAGATAGATAATACATATTTTTTTATTAAATTAATATTAATTTACTAAAATAAATATATTTAAGTAGATTATTGTTATTCTGGATAATTTATAAGTAATAAAAGAAGAATTTTCTAATTTCAAATTCGATACTATATAACTACAAAGTTGTGAAGATGTTATACGAAAAATTAGAACAATCATTAAAAAAGTAGGAAGATAAAAAATTAGTGAAAGAAGAACAATGAAAGAAATATATACTTCAAAACTAAGCATAGTCCGTTCATTAGATTTTATTTGATACATAATAAAAGAAAAAAGAAAAAATTAGATATTTTTAATAATAAATTTGTTTTTTAAAAATTTTAAAAATTTTAAAAATAAAAAACTCAATTAATCATAAAAAATTTGTAATATATTTAAAAATATATAATAAAAAAATTTAAAAAGTTGAACAATTGGGATTTATTTTAAGAATAACTTGATTATATGATTAAAGGTTTGAGTCTCACCAAGGCTCATAAGTGGTATGTAAAGTATCTTAGAAGGGCCACAAAACCTTAGTCTTATCCTTCTAACTACGTCTAAGGTCCTACAACCCATGTAAAAATATATATATATATATATATATATATAAATATATATATCTATATATATATATATCTCTCTAATTTTCTATGAGTTGTTGGTCACTTTAGTTTCTTTTAGTAAAACTAATTTTTTTACAATTTTACATTACTATGATATTCAAAAACCTCAAATTAGAATAAGAACCTTGAATAGCCTTCAAATCTTCTTCCAATTCTTCAAAATGGCCTCCAAAAGTGATAAAATCATTTTAATAAAAATCTTCAAAATATATCCTAAAAATTAATAAAAAAATTTAAATAAACAATAAAAATTATTTTAATGTTTCTAAGGTTCTGATAGAAAATCAAGGCTTCTTTAATACATATTGTTAATATTTTTTAGTATAAAAAATAATTTAAATCAATTAAAAATATTATTTTCTATATGAATCACTCAAGAGTCATAATATTCTTTTTCATGCTTCTCCTACATATTAACTATCATTTATAACTTATTTATGATTAATACATATAAGTGAAAGACCATTTCAGATGTTAGTCTCAAGAACTAAGTACAAATTATCACAAAAGAAAAAAAAAATACTAAACCACTTAAAATATTTTTTTCTAAAACTTTCTAAGATTCCAATTATATGATTGATAATTTAACATGACTCTTGTCTTTTATAGAATCTTCTAAATCCTAATTAATACTTAGAAAATCAAACGAATCATATAACTTAATATTTTCTTATCTTAATATTAAATGTTATTTTTAAAAAATCTAATAATTAAGATGTATTAGAAAGATTTATACATTTTAAGCACTTTTTAATATTATTATTAGATGGTTTATATCAAAAAAAAATTAGTAAAAAAAAGTAATAATTAGAATAGATCAAGTATAATATATTATCTTCAACTTCAACTAATATTCTTTAAGTTCTATAATTTTTAGACTTCTATATTTTATTCAACATAATTTGATGATGGATTAATTAATAAAAAGAATTTTTTTAAAATAATATCAATTGAGAAAAATAAATTTAAAAATCAAAAAATAACTAATAAATAAATATTAAATATTTAAAAACTAGATAATATATATAAAAATAAATAAAATAAAATATTTATAGTTTATAATATGCCATTATATCTCCCAATTATTAAATCTAATAAGTGATTTTATATCTATTTAAAAGAATTTTTAAGATATAATAAAAATAAATAAATAAAATATAAAAATATAAAAATTATTAAAAGATAATTATTCAAATGTGTAGTTGAATTCAAGAAGAAATTCAACCTCTATTCAAAGCAATTTATAACTTATTACAACAAAAAACCAACAATATTATAATAATATATTAATAAATATTTAAACAAAAAATTTATTTGAAATTTCAATGTAATAGTAAGATAATGTATTTTATTTTTTAAATTGAAGATAGATTATTAAAATATAGTTTAAATAATTAAAAATTAAATAAGATATATATATATATATATATATATATATATATATAAATTTAATTTTTTTTTAAATAACTAAAATAAATAAATAATTTTATAAATAATTATTTGAGAGATGCTAATTAATTTTTAAAATTAAAAAGAGTATCTAATAAAAGATAAAAATTTATATAAGCTATAGATAGTTTAAAAATAAAATCATGCATTTTGGACTTACAAATAGCTTTGTAATTTTTAATTATCTAAGAAGTGATGTATCAACAACAAGATAGCAAAATCACATCTAAAATTAAAAATTTAACACATCAAAATTTTTCTTTGACTTATTGTTAATTATTGACCACATTATTAATTTTTTTACATCCATATTGCATATACACTCTAAATCACGTCTTTTATATATACATTAGGTTTTATTCTATTTATATTTTATTTAATTATGATTAATATTTTATTCAAAGTCTATTTTATATTTTAGATTTTTTCAAATACTTAACTCTTGGATCCCAATGTTGCTAGTTTCTGCCTATTTTATATTCTATTATAATTCTTTTATAATATTTTGCCATTGTATTACTCCCTCCTTTGCATCATTATTTTAGCTATAATTTTTGGTAGTTTCTTTTACTAATCACATTCTTTAAACTTTCATTTTTGTATTAAAACTCTTCTTTTTGTAATCCATTGGATTGCTACCCTTTGAAATTCAATTTTCCTCTCTTAATAGTGTTCTATTCTTTTCTTTTTTATTTTTTTTAATAGTTTAAACTTTTATAAAAAATATTCTAATATATTCTTCTTATTGCTCTTAATGCTCTTATTGTTCTTATGCTTTACCCTCACTTTTTTCTTGTTTCTACTTTGGTTCTCTTCAAATTGTTTTGCTTATGATTAGGTCTTATTTTCTTATGATTTTATACCTAGTCTTCAATGCATTTGCCAAATATTACATTCACTTGCTTTTATAACATTATCTTCTTATGTTATAGAATAAAATTTTTAAATTCTATTCCTTGTTGATTGTCAACTTTGTCAACTTTTTTTAAAAATTCCACTTTTGATTCAAGACTCTTTAATCTTTTATATTCAACATTAGTTATTCTAATATCTTTTATCTTATGAATGTTTTTTTCTTTTTTAGTATTATTTCTTTCTTTTCAATTACATGTGGATATGTTTTCTTCTGTAACTTTGCTAAGAGACTTCTTATTAAAAAAAATTAAATGATATTACAAACATACAACAAACAATTAAAAAATTTAACAAAGTTATATATATATATATATATATATATATTTTAGATTTATATATTTTTATTTTTATTTTTAGCTTTTATAAGCTTCTAGAACCTTCTAAATTTTCTATGAGATTTCAAAAACCTCTTATAATTTTCTAAAAGTTTCTATTGATTTATAAGTTCTTATGTTATAATTAAAATTTCTTCTAAAGGCTTCTATAGGACCTAAATGATATATATTTTAAATATAAAGATAAAATAAAAAGATTTCTTACTCTTATTAACATAAGTTTTTAAAAAATCAAAGTATTATCTTATTCCTAATCTTGTGTCCAATTTTTTCCTAATTTGTTAACTTTCTTTATAAATATTTTTAATCTAAAGATCCCTTCTCCACGCATCTCTATAATGTAAGTTGAATTAAAGAAATTGAATTATATAGTTTTAATGGTGAACTTATAGAACATGAATTACAAAATTTCAAAGATAATAAAACTAAGAATCTTAAAAGAAGTTTTACCATACAAGAATGATTTGCTAACTTGGTAGTAGGTTGTAAAAGCAAATTCAAAAACAAAGTGACACCAAAATAAACAAGGTGTTCTATAACATCATAGTGTGGTTTTGAACAATGTAATTTAGGTTTATATTAAATTAATGTATATGTCATTAGTTTTTTCTTCTTTTTAAATTGAAGTAAGGTTCGATTCTATATATGTATATGTATATATATATATATATATATGCACACATATAATATTGTTTTTAAATTCACCAATACAAACAGAAACATAAAATAAAAACATATCTCCCAGAGCGATTTCACTGCCTATTCTTCAGGCTGAGTTCATTGGAACTTCGACAGACGACTTGGCTTGCCCTTGACCTGCTGGATACTGCTTTGACCATGTTCAGAAATCCAGCATCAGTTGTGCTGTTCCTGTCTGTAGAACGTCACTGTTGCGTGAATAGTACAGATGGGTCTCTACCATCCGTGTGTGGTTGGATATATCTGCATTCAAACGAGCTTTCGCTGCTTGACGCTGGTGTGGAGATGTTGTTGAAGCTTATGGCTAACTATTTGCTTGCTCGGGAGTTGCAAAGAAATCCATTCTGTTTCATTCCTCTGCAAAATAAGAGCTTGGAGTCCTTTTTGTGATTTGAGTGAAGAGAATGGAATCAGCAATCATGCGGCAGATGCAGTACTCCTCGTACCACGGCGGCAGCAAGCTTCTTTCAATAGTTACACTCTGCTTTGCAATTTATCCTCATTTAAATAAGGTAGACGTACTTCGGCTCGACTTTGTACGACAATGCATACATTTCAGGACATGCTACGTGGCATATCATTGCATTGTGTTGACTATCAAGGCGCCTAATCTTATGCGGAGGAAGGTGCCGGACGCTGAGAATTAAGCGATAGTTGGGGTGGCAGTACGTGGAGGTGCCAATCCCGAAGCCCAAGGCGGGCGAGCTGCTGGTGAAGGTGGAGGCGATCAACGTCAATCCGGTGGACTCGCGTATCCAGGATGGCCATATGAAGCACATTCTTCCTCCCAAGCACATTCTTCCTCCCAAGTTCCCTTTTGTCCCTGGCACTGATGTTGCAGGTGAGGTCGTCACTTTGGGCCCTGGCGTCACGGGATTCCACCTCGGCAACAAGATCGTTGCGTACATCCATGTTCTGGTGAGCCTCCAATTTGCGAACCGAGTCCGTCACTCGTTATAATTGCACCCAAAACACATCAGCTTCAACATGTGCTCCTCTCGCACGCACAGGAATCGAGTCTAAGAATATGGTGACGTATTTTTTTGTCTATTTAATGACGGTGATGTAAGCAGAAGGGGGGAGGATTTGCGGAGTACGCTATCGCATCGGCATCAAGAACAGTAGTGCGGCCACCGGAGGTATCAGCATCGGAAGGCGCATCGGCCGTGGTGGCTGGTTACCCAGCGCTTCAAAGTGCCCGGCAGGTGGGCATCAACAGCTTCGCAGGCGGCAGCGAGCACCTCAATGTTCTGATTGTCGGCGCGTCGGGGGGCGTGGGCATCATCCTCCTTCAGCTCGTGAAGCTGGCGGGGGCGCACGTGACGGTCACATTCGGGGATCGCAACATGGAGCTCATGAGGAACCTGGCAGCCGACGAGGTGCTAGACTACCGAACTCCTCAAGGCGCAACCTACACCAGTTCCTCCGGAAGAAAATACCATATCGTCCTGAACTGCGCCCAATTTGTCCCCCTGGCCAACTTCGCCGCGGAGCTACAACCTAATGCAAAAGTGCTAGACATGACGCCCACCTGGGCTAGCATGATCGCGGCCATGTCCGACAGACTGTCGATGCGGAGCCCTCATAGATTCGAGACCTTCTACTTAATGGATAACGGGGAGGATCTGGAAACTATTGTCGAGCTGATGCGAGCGGGGAAGGTGAAGGCAGTGGTAGATTCCACCTTCCCGATTTGCAAAGCGGGCGACGCGTGGGATCGCAGCATGCAGCGGCGGTGCACCGGCAAACTCAGTGTGTGCCCATGTTGATGGGGAATCAGTGGGTCACGCAGCATCAGCTGCTTGATCTGAAGCCCTCCATTGCGGCTCTCAAACCCTGAACCCTATTCCATTCCAAGTTTGAATCTGCATGTGCTCTTGTTGCACTTCCATTTCCACATGTTTCGCTCGATGTGCCACCAAATCCCCTGACACATCATCATTCTCTTCAAGCTCAGCCGGAACTTGCTTCATAAACTTTCTCTCTTGTTTGATTGCTACGTAGGAAAGCTTCAAATGGATTTGAACATAAGTGAGCATTTAATCTGATAGTCATTTTTTGTATGAAATGCGTACCAATGCAATATTTTATCATCTTGTATTTATTTTTTCTCGATGTCTTGTATAGTTGAACATTGCAATAAGCTCTTTATTGGAATTCAAGTATACCAGGAAATTAACAAAGTATAAATTTTTGATCATGCAAAATAACAAGTTTGTAGAATTAATAATGATATATAAGCAATTTCAATGCAAAATTTTTTTACATAACTTTGATCATCAATCTGTTTGTTTTTAAGTAAAAAGAAATCCCATTGTATTTTTTAGTAACCATACTCATATTTCTCAATTTAATCTTTTTTTACATGTCTTACAAATCAGTTTAAATACTGTCTGACCATTTGTTATAAAAAAACTGCTGAAGTTAACATTTTATTGAGATTAAAAAATGAATGAACGTGCTCTTGACAATATGACATAGTCATATGAAAAAACCTACTTGAACCATTCAAAGATTTTTTAATTTTATTTTGTGTTCATTACTAAGTATATCTGGATTATTACAGATAAGTCAAAATGAAATTTTAGAAATAAGCCATTTAATTGCTATTTCAAAAAAGAATGAGAGAATTAAATGGTTGTGTCAAAGTTTCTTAATAATAGACTAGATTTATAAGTATTCCTTGTGGCTATTGAAACTTCTCTAAGTAGTATTGTATATATATATATATATATATATATACTTAAGTTTAAACCTTTAAATTTATTTGTGATTTTAAAATTTTCCATAAAATTATTGAAACTTTGAATATTAAAATGTATTTCTTATATACTATTTACTTTATTTTATTTTTAAAAATTTAGCACATATACACATCTTAAATTTAATATACTTTTGAGGAAAAAAACCTCAAAACATTAGTCCATAATGACCTTATGTCTTATATTTACAAGCTATAATTATTTTAAATATTTTTTGTGTTACGACATAATTATCTATTAAAAAAGTCCTTCTAAAATTTTAAATTATATATGCTATTATTATAAAATATATATAAGCTATATTAATGTTTTTTTTTAAAAGATATTATCTGTCTAATCTATGTTTTATTTACTTAGAATTAATTTATTTACAAAAATATTATAAGTATCTAAAATATTATTTCTCTTCTAATAATTATTTCTAAATATTATATTTTTAATTTTTCATAAATCAATAAAACTAAAATCTTTTGAATTTTATTTACTACAAGCTTTGACTTATGCTTATTAAAAAGTGATTGATAGTTCTTTTGAACCATCAACAATGTTCTATATTTTGATAAGACCACTTATTTCTTTGATCATTATTTAGGCTTTTCTAACAAATTTTAAATAATAAATTTGGAATGCCATTTGATATAATATCCACCTCCAATAATATCATCAAAAGCATTAAGCCTCTTTTTTTAAGGTTGTAATAGTAGACATGATGTGTCTACTATTATTAATTTTTAAAAAAGGAAAAATATTAAATATTATTTTAATTTAGATGTTATGAAAATTGTCACAATAAAATTTTAAAAAATTAAAAAATTAAACAACAATAATCAAGATATATCTATTATATGTTAGTTTTTATCTTATTAAAACAAAATTCTATAAAGAAATTATAAGTGTATAAGAAAGAGTTTATTATAGTTTATTCTAAAACTTTTATTATAATTTATACCGTCTTTTAATTATTTTTATCTTTTGGACTTTAAATTAAATAGATGTCGTTGATAAAAAAATAAAAAATATTTTTTTATTATATTTCTAATATTTTCAAATGGTTTTCATGTTGAGATAAATAACATGTTCATTTATCTCAATATTTTCAAATGGTTTTCAAATTTTGGACTTCTTCCACTTTTAAATATTTAATTTTATCTATTTTAACTAAAAATAGTAGTAGTTACTTGTTTCTTTGTATATATATAAAAGAATAAAAGTTCTTAAATTTTGATAACTTAAATTAATGTATAATTAAAATGATTTATTTATTGATAATAAATGATTTGAGCCTTTAATAATCCAACTTGTTACAAAGCTCATTAGTCTTGATATTTTAATAAGATAACTATTCACCAACTTTAAATGAAGGTTTTTTTTTTTTTTTTTTTTTTTTTTTTTTTCTAAATATATTTATATTAGCTTTTTGTGATTCTTAAGCTTCTTTTAGTCACGTCATTATTAAGTTTTAATATCCTGCTTGTTGGTTTTTTTATAAAAAACTATCAAATGTTTCTAAAATAAAAATATATTAATTTATGGATGATAATAAGAAATATAAAAAACTGTATATATTATATGGAAGAATGTATTAGTTTGTTGCAAGAATTTTTTTTTAATAGAAAAAATCCTATCTAATTATTTTAATGATAATTCAACATACATATTAAATATTATTTTGATACTTAGTTCATACATTTGATTGTCTATTAGTTTGAGGAAAATTATTTTAAAAAATAAGAAAATATATATCTTTAATATTTTAAAGAATTTAATCTAAGATCTTAATTTAAAAAAAAAGAAAAAGAAAAAAAAGAAGTCTTTAATTGAATATAATATTAATTAGAAATCTATAATTTTAATAAATATTCAAAAATATATAATTTACTTATTTTATCTTCAATATTTTTTTATAAGGTACAAAATGTAATGCTTTTTATTGAAAAATTTACAATCACAGAATTAAAATTAAAAGAATAAATGAACAATATATTTTTAATAAAAAATATTAAAATAAATTACCATGATTATTTTAAAATAAGTATTAAATAAAAAATCGAATATTAAAATTGTAGAATGTTTGTATAAGAATTCATTTGATAAAGTTATATAAATTCTTTGACACCTTTTAATATTTTAAATATTAAAAATTGATGCTTAGTAGAACTAAGAAGAAGCTTGTAAGTTTAATAATTAAAATACTAACACAGAATAACATGTACATAGTCAACTAGTAGGCAATATTATACTATAATGAATATACTAATAGTACACGCAGACAATAGCCTCTAAGAAGAGGGTCCTATATGATACAAATCCATCTGACACAATGTTCACGCCTGTCATAGAAGCATCTCAAAATCTCTTGGAATAAGCACTAAAGTTTGTTGTACCTATAATCTCTTGTTGTTAGAAAGCCATTTAGTGCTTGACCTTTCTAAATATTTAAACTTCTTTCAAAATAAGAAAGTTTACTTTTAAAAATAAACTATTTTAATTATTATAAATATTATTTTTAATTTAAATATTTATAAAATTTATTAATATATTTAAATTATATATCAATTTCATAGTTGAAAAATCTTTTTTCTTCAATTTTAAAATAATAATTTATTATTAATTATATGCTATATTTTCATCTTTTGGTACAATGCATCATTTTTAAAACATGATATATGACAAGATTTGTTGTTCATGAGACATTATACAATTATAGATATAAATTGTGACAAAAACTTGCTCAAATACATTTAATAAAAATTCAAGACATATATTGACATGAAATACTTGAGATTCTTATAATCAATATAAATAGTAATTAGACTAGAAATATCTTTTAGATAATAATTCTATTATTAGAATAAATTTATAATTCTAAAGTCTTTGTTTTAAATGATATAAATAAATAAATAAATTTATATTTAAAAAATTATATTAAAAAAAAAAAGATAGATTTAATTAATTTTATCTATTTTTAATAATATTATACTTATTATAAATCCTACTAAGTCTACAACTATAAAAAATTGACTTAAAAAGATGAAAACAACATAAATCTAAAACTATGGTGAATGTTGTATTTAAATCTTAAAATAATATTTTTATATATTCATTCTAATCTAGTTTATTATTATATGTTTAATATCTAAATATAAAAATAATACAAAAAATTAATAAATATTTTATAGAAGTTAAAAAATCCTAAAAAGTATTGAATGTCTTATACAATTCTAAAAGTTATCTAATCTATAATGGTTTGTATTTTCTTATAGTCTATTTTTAGACTATTATTTTAGATAATATATCTCAATGAATCTATTTTAATTTAATAAAATATAAAATTTTATATTATAAAATATAATCTTATATTTATAAGATTTTTAATATAAAAAATATGTTATTTATACTTTTAAGTTTTTTAAAATAGATATAGATATTTTTTAAATAGCAAATAAAGAAATTATCTAAAAATTTATAAAATATAATATTTTTAAAATAAAAAAGAAATTAGAATATTTGATATTTTATCATATTGTTTTTATTAATATTAGATTATATATTTTTTATAGATATATTTTAATACAAATCTTAGATTATTTTTTTTTTTAAAAATTATTAAATATTAAAAATAATACATATCTTCTTTGATATAAGCCAAAGTAAACTAGTCTATATGTTGTAAGACTTGAGCTAAAGGTGGTCTGGGTTCGGTAGATCTAACGGATGTGATCAAAGTTCTTTTCACTAAATATTTGTAGGGGCCATATAACCTAAACATGCCAATATTTAATAATACTCCAAATACAGAATGATGAATGCCAAACCTATAGCACAAGGGTAATGGCTTCCAAATTATATTTAGATTCTATTTCTAAAGCACAAATGGAGCTCTAGTTCAAAAATTTAGAAAAAAATTAGCATAATTTGGTGACAAATATATTCACACATGTGTCTTAATTTTTTGTCTTATTTTCACAAAATTAAATAAAGTTTTTTATGGTAGGATTTGAAATTCCCATTCATTGATTCTCATTCAAATTTTTAACAAGCTACTTCTATTCACTACAATGGTCTTTAAAGAATCAAAGACTTATTTAAAACTCTATCACAAGCTTTTACTTTAGATGAAGCTAAATCTAAATACAATCTCACATCAAATATTGGTTATATTTGGACTTTTTTATATTATTACTTTCTTAAAACTTGGAAGACTATACTTCAACAATGTAGTACTATATCTAAATTTTAAAATTGGATTAGATTATACACCTTAAAAAACAAATCAATGACCATTGGTGGTCTTCTAACTTCCCACTTAATATAAAGAAATTAAAGAAGATTAATAATTTATTCTATTTCATTAAATTAAAATAAATAAAAATTATATAGAGATCCAATTAATAATTCTTTAATAGAACAAGATCCTCTCTTTTAACCAAAAAAATCAATCTCTCAATGACAATAAGAATCAAGTGGCAAATTTTCTAAAACTTATAAGAGCAGCTTTAAAAAAAATCCAACACATAAAAAAAAAAAGACATTAATATATTCTAGTGCTTGATTAACAAGCTGATCTTTGATTCCAACTCTTCTTTTTAGGCAATAGAAAGTTATTTCAAAGACACAATCTTACTACTATTTTGACAGTAATTAAATGGAGTTTCTAAATAGAATATGAATATTTTTTATTAAAAATAATATAATATATGGTCCAAACCTCAAGTGTATAAAGAAACAATGTTTATTTGGCTTCTATAATACAAAGGGGTTGAGATTAATATATAGAGAAGGTGGGCTATTTTACACATTGATATTTATTCTATCTTATGTCTTTTCTAAATACCAAAAGCTATTATATATAATTTCTAAGAATGCCACAAGTTTGTAGAATTTGGAATTGAACCACCTTTGTTTTATATAAATTGATTTCCAATTCTTAGATATATGAGTCAAAGAAAGCTTCTACATGGAGTAAGTTATTTTTGCAAAGAATATTTCTTTCATATTCAAATATTTTTATAAGAATTAGTCACTACTAAGTGGCTTTTATTTATAGACTAATTGAATCCAAAAAAACAAATCGATCTCTAAACAAGAGGTATGGAATGACCTTCATACTAGAAGTATGATTTGAAATGGTTTAATAGAATATAGGTAAATTAATTGAGAAGCCTTAAAGAAAATATTTCAAAAATATTTCAAATACAAATCTAGTCACTTTAAAAAATGGAAAAAATTAAAGACAGCAAAATACTTACTTCAATATGATATATATAAGGTAATTAAATGGAACTACAAAGTACCACAGTGTAGTTTGATAACACATGAAATTGTAGTTGAGTAGAGAGCTAAAGCAAATTCTATCACTTAATTTTCTTAACTTTGATTGCTCAAATATCAAGAGTTAAGATATCTTTATGCACTATGCTTCCATTTTATTAATGTATTGGATATATCCCATTTTTGTATAAAAAAAAATATATATATATATTATTATTATTATAATTTATAATAATTGATTTATAAATTTTTCAATAAGTAATATATATTTTTGAAGATCTATTTCTTATTATGAAATCAATTAGTATATCTACATAAGATTTTGATTGCTGAATAAATTCTTGTAAGATTTTCTTATTAATGTATCTTCTAAAAAAATATATATATATATATATATATATATATTTGAAATAGGTTGTAAATTAGTACAAATGGTAGTTAAATACATTTTGAAGATTAATTATGCAATTTTTAGAATAATACTCAAGTTGAATATTTTTATTTTTTTAAATACATCTTTAAAGTCTTTGTGTTGCTTTGGAATTTGTTTAAAAGGTTCACATGAATAAGAACTAAGTATTGCAAAAATAAAAAAAACTAATTTCTTTTCTTTGAAGCTTGTATAAATATTCTTATTATAAAAAATAGAGGTTTGGCTTTTGTAGGCACAAAACATAATTATTATTTTAATTTAGTTTTAGATAAATCAAAAAATAATTAAAGATTATAAGATGTTTTATATATTTTGAGATTAAACCTTTTAAAATACACTACTATTATATCTTTTAAATATAATTTATTTAAGATTTAATAATATTATCTATTATTTAATAAGCTTTATGATCATATACAATTATTTCTATTGGTAGGATTTTATAGGTATTAGCTTTAAATCATAAATATTAGCTATTTATAATTTTTACATCTATATATTTAATTTATTATATCTAAGCTATCATGTGATATTTAAAAAATATCATCATAAAAGAAATAAATAATAAATATAATTAATCTAAAAAATAAAGATAAAAAAATTCATGTTATTTAAGTTCGAAATGTTATTTGTTTTTGTTCATGATATAAATTCATGTTATTTATCAATATTTATTATTATTATATATATATATCTATATATATATATATATATATATATATATATATTTAAACCATGATTTTATAATAGATTTTTGAAGCTCTAACCAAAAAAAATAAAAAAAATAAAAATTATAAAATTAATAACATATGTATAAATAAATTCAAATAAAAAATTTAGATTTTAGTTAAAAATATGCTATTGATTCTTTAAAGTAATAGAAATATTAATACTTTTAAAAGACATTGAGACAATTGAAGAATTTAATATTTTTTTAAAAAAAAAAATGAACTTATACCTTATAATTTAAAATTACCAATATCTAAAAAATATACCTTATTTGACATATGTTTATTTTTAAGTTATTATATTGATTTTTAAGTTTTTTTTTTTTTTTTTCTTTTTTTTTTTTTTTTTTTTTTCTTTTCTAAATATTTGTAGCAATAAAAATGAACAGTTGCTAAATCACTTGATTAATTTATACTTACACCAATATTAATATTGTATATGTGATCCAACATGAAAATATCAAATAGGCACATACTTGTAACCTAAATGCCCCTCTTTAATCCACAACACACGACCATAACAAGATTTTAAAAAAACTAAACACTAATGAGGCTAAAAGATACAAAAGTAGCAACAAAAAACAACAGCAATCTACAATACAAGAAAATCAACATAAAAGCTAAATAAATAAATATATAAATAGAATATTGCTAATGGTACCATATTTTTTTGCTGTTATCCCTACAATTTGCCATCTACGACATGCCCTTATAATATTTGCTATTGCCACCACAACCCACTTGATATATTTCTTTAGTTTGTATTATTCCAATCAAAAACACTTTTTACCATTCCCAATAAATTTTTTTTGAAATTATATATAAAAAGTAATTTTTATTTTTTTTTAAAATAGTTGTACAGTTAATAAGAAGGCAATGGAAGCAGAAAGAGGCAGCGAGGGAGGGAGGGAGGGACGGTGGCATGAACGATAGGCTGCAACGAAAGGCCAACGAACGTGCGACGGCGAGCGACTGCCGAGGGTGAGCGCATCACAAGCATTGATGATGCAGGACATCCCCTTCTCGAAACTGTTGTTGCTGCCCCTGCCTCTGCTCCTGCTCCCCCTCCTCGTCGTCGTCGTCGTTGCGCTCGTGACGCTCCCCTCCATCGCTGCCTCTGCCACTCTCCAATCATGTAAGCCTTCTCTTCCCTTCTCTGCTCCTCCCCCTCTGCCTCCGTTATTGCGCCACTGCTTCTGCTGCTCCCGTCTGGACTCCCCGCCTCCGCACGTTCCTGCACTCTGGAATCGGTGGAAACGGTGGATTGCTGTGGCTCTAGGGTGGGGTTCTAGTCGGAGCTCGTGCAGCCAGTTCGCAGCGCGGCTAGATGCGAGAGCTCTGTGGAGCTAGGATGTCATCTTGCCGGCTTGTCCGTTTTAGGGCAGGGATGTTGAGACTGTTCGGTGCGAGGGGGAGATTGTGTTCCTGTGTGGCGGTCGGAATCCACGGTGCGTGGGCGACCGCGTAGGCGTATGTGTAGCGTGGGGTCTCGCGGACCGGGTGGTGCATCGCGTTCGTGGTGGGTTGTTTGTGCAGTGCCTCGGATTCTGGTGTAGATGTGGTGATGTCGGAGGATCCCTAGAGTTGGTTAGCGGCATCTCCAGTGCGCAGGAGTGGATCTCGAGGCCTGACTACAGTGCTGGGTTCGCGCCAGCCGGGCTTGGTGGAGTGGCCGGGGGCGTGGTTTTGGAGGGCAGCTGGAGTGACCTAGTTGACGAGGTTAGGGTGCGGATGCGGAGCAGCGTCCATGTGTGGGAAAGTGTCTAGTTGTGTTTGGCGCAACGAGAAGCAGAGGTGTTGCACAGTTGCGATCAGAGGTTGGCGAGAGTAAGAGAGGCGTGGTAGTGTAGGTGCGAGCGCTCCGAGGCTTGTATGAGCTGGGATGTAGTCCGGTGTGCATTTTCCAGAGGCGTGCGTAGAAGTGGACGTCGGGTGGTATGCGAAGCACGAAGAGTGGTGGATTGCCCCGTTTCTCGACGAGTGACGACAGCGCGAGAGGTCACGTGGTGAATGTGCCGCATGCCTGGATGTACTGGAGCTCCTCGCATGGCTCTGCAACTACGGTTTCCGTGTTCCGAGCGGTGGTGGTGTTGTTCTGGCTGGTCAAAGTGGCGGAACGAGGGATTGTTGGTGAAGGTGTAGTGGATGTGAGGTGAAGGGAATTTGGTGTCGGATGGTAGGATGACGAGGTTGTGATGTCATCTGCGGCAAGTGGGCGGCGACGCAGATTGTGAGCAGGAGTGGGTCCGTGAGGGCAAAGAGTTATGCGTGGCTGGATGACGTCGTGGTAACTTGGCAGCGGTGCTGATGTGTATGAGCTGAGCAGTTTGAGACGGCATTGTGCAGGGGCGATGCGGTGGAAGAGAAGTCTCAGGAGACTCCAGAGGAGGTAGCGGAGGAGAAGGTGGAAGAAACTGCCGAGGAGGAAGCAGCGGAAGAAGAAGAGGAAGAGGCCCCAGAGGAGGAAGAGGCCCCAGAGGAGGAAGAGGAAGAGGAAGAAGTCGTGGACCCAAAGGCGGAAATAGAGGACTCGTGCAAACCGAAGTGTGTGAAGCAGCTTCTGGCGTTGCAGGTGCGTGGTTGCCTGCGTGTGTGCGTGTGTTTGTGTGTGTGGTGCGAGCAGAGGGATGTGGGCTTATGGTATTCCTTGGGCATCGACGGTCTTTCATTAGTTCCACAGCGGGTGCTAGAAGCGGGAACGGTGGAGGCTTGGTGCATGATCGACGCATGCGGCACAGGAGCTAGGGCTCTGACAGCACAGATGTGCAATGTGTGGAGTAGCGCACAAGAAGGAGTGCCGGATGGTGTGGTTTAGGACGAGCCCGAGTGAGAGTAGCAGTTGGTTTGATGGAGGGCGGCGAAAGTTGTTGACGCAGTTTGAAATGAGTTGGGCGAGTGAAGCAAGTGTGGAGTGGTGTGAGCATACAGAGGCTGGGTGTGAATGGCGATGTCATAGGTGGGTAGTGTCATGATGGCGAGCAATTTGGTGATGGTTGCGGTTGGTTGGCAGGCGTGTGAGAAGCGCGTAGATGAAGATGAGGAGGGTCAGAAGCATTGCACAGGGCAATATTTTGATTACTGGGGTTGCGTCGACAAATGCGTAAGTGTTGCTGAACTGAGAGGAGGGGAATGATGAAGTGGTGTGCTGTTGTGAGGATTCGGTATGGCATGTGAGTTGTTGGACGGTGGAGGAACGTTCAGGTATTTAGCGTTTGCAGGGGACGAATGCAAGCAGGAAATATGTCAGAGTTAGGAGTTGGTGCGACGAGGGTATGGATGGGTGTGGTGTAATTGAGGAATGTGGTACGTGGAAGTGATGTATTGGGGTACTTGAGTAGTCTGAGGACGGTGATGTGGTGGTTGTGTTGCAGACGGCACCGAGGCTCTTCCGAAAGCTGAAGTAGAGAGTTGATGTAGCTGCGGGAGTGGGTGGATACAGGAGGAGGCTTCTGGCAAACGTCGAGGGGTCGGAAAGTAGAGGCAATGTCCTAATTTGGAGGCATTTAGTAGAAATGCCGAATAAAGTAGTGTAGTTTATTGAATGGCATTGCATCACTTTTGTTGGTCTGGCTTGTGTGTATGAATGGTGTGTGGTGTGGTGTGGTTTGGTGTGTTGGATGTATGTGAGTTACTTGAATGAGCTGTTTCTTTATGGTTGTGCAGTTTGGGAGCATGGAGTGGTGCATGGTTGTCAGTGGTGTCTGGAAATGGTTAATTTCGGTTTACGTTTTACAATCTATGGCGCTGTGCAAACAGAACTATTTCTGCTGTGTAAGTGTTAACGTAAAGGACTGTGTAGGCGAGGATCAGTTGTTTTGAACGCGTAGCATATGTCCTGATTGCCCCGCTGGCAGACTTCTTTCTTAATTTTGTAGGACTTAGGTGAATATTTTGTCTATTGAAATTTGGTGCATATCTACTGCTGTTCAATGTGGCACATTAAGTTTTTTTTTTTTTGCGGAGTTATTTGATTATTTCTTATTAAAATTGATTTACGTTTGTGGTTTTGCTGCATCAATTCATGTGATGATTCCGGAGCTAGGGATTAAGAGTTAGGGTTTATAATTTACATGTCAGAGACTGTTTGGCATTTGGCCCACCATGTCCCTATATTGAATGTTTGTTAGAGGATATGTATTGTAAGAGAATTACGGGAGGTGTCTTGTTTCAATATCTTTGGACAAGGAGAGCTTTTGGACATAGGGCAAGTGTTGTTTCTTGAGGTTGAATGAGGTAGAAAAACATATTTTTATTTATCTTTTATTTTTTTTGAAGTTGTTTCTTTGTCCTATTTTCTACTTATTTTGTTTTTTTTGTGGTTTTTCATTATCTTGTCTCATTGTCTTAAGGCTTTGACTTAGTTCTTCATTAGTTGCTCTTCTAGATCAGTGGCAATTCTTGGTGCTATTTTTCTACTTTGTATATTAATCCTTTGATAGACTATCATAATGCAATGTTAAATTCTAATGCATCTATGTCTGCTTTGCTGTCGTTTTTAGTTAAGGATTTTTTTAGTTGGACACAAAATGTTATATTAACCTTTATGCTTCAAATAAATATTTATGTGTGTGTGTATATGTATATATATATATATATGTATATACAATATATTCCCTATACATTTAATTTTTATTCTCTAAATTTGTAATATATTAGATTTTTAGTTTTACATATCTATATCTTCAAATGTAAGTAGATTATTTATTATTTAATATAAATTTGGTATAACATATATTTTTTCTATGTAATTAATAATTATAATTATTTATTTTAATTTTGATTTAAGATATTTATAAATAGATTCTTTAATTTTTGAAGAATTATAAAATTATGTTGGTTTGTATTCATCTAGTATATATAATTGTTGTCTATGATTTTATATTATTATTGTTGATTTATTGTAATTTATTATTATTTATTATTTTTATTATTTTTATTTTTAGTTTTGTAATTGACATCTTTAATGTTCTTTTTAGGCATACACTTAGATTGTACACTTAAAAATTTATGTTAGAATATGATATGCCAACTTATTTTATTTATGTTTTTAAAATTTTATATATTAATTAATTATTGTTGTATTGGCATGTTTCATTTAGATTTTTTAATTTTATAAAAATAGATTAAAATGTTTAAATTTCTATTTCTAATCTACTAGATATAACAATAAAAATATAAAGCTTGATTTTTTGTGAAGATATAAGATGAAATTAAGATATGTATGTTGTAGAAAATATATTACATTCTAAAAAATAAATTATGTTATATTATAAATATTACAATATTTTATATGAGAGAATTATTGGTTTTTTAATCAAAATAAGTAATAAAAAATGGATCTCTAATATTTAGGGTATTAAAAATATTATCAAAAAATCCAAATATAAGTTGATTTCATTTCAAATATGATATGTTTTTATTTTTTTTTTCTTTTTGTTACATACTAATCATATTATTAATTAATTTCATATATAAGATTTAAAATAATATATTCTATCAATTATTCTTAGATACTATTATTGATATAATTTTGAAGATTTTTAAAAAGATTTATTTTTATATAAAATTCCAAATTAAAATATGTGTTGTCAAACTTGTAATTTGATAAGTATCATTTAACCTTTATAAATAGGAGCTATTAATTATTGTAGCAATTATATTAAAACAAATGATAAAATTGCATATAAGTTTATAAATATTGATTTAATGTAAAGTAAAAGTGTAATAGCTCCAAAATTATTATTAAAACTAATTTTATTGATAATAAGATAAGATAGTGAGGGAATTAAATTAATTTAGATGTTAGAGTGTGAATTGAGGTTTTTAAGTGCTTAGAGTGCTTTGAGACCGATTTCGGTCAATCATTTATTTTGAGTGGTTTTATTAGTTTGAGATTTTAGGAGTTTTTTTTAGATAGAAGGTGTTTGTTTTGAGGATTATAGGTAGTAAGATTCTTGGATTAATAAAAAATAATATATTAAATGTATAAGATCTATTATGTTTATTATACAATGGTAATAATTATGTAGTATTAAATTTTAAAATATTCTTTGATTGTAGTTATAAGATTTTTAAAGAAATATTTTTTATTAAATATCTTCAGATTTTTAAAAATCCAAAATTTTAAGATTGAAAATTAGAAATTTATGTTTAAAAATTTAAATGGAAGATAAAATATGAAAAAGTGTAATAAGTCAATTAATAAAAATTAGTAATTAAAATTATATATATAATAATCTTTTTATAATAATCTATTATAATATTCTATATTCTATATTCTATATTTTATAATAATCTATTATAATATTTGCTAATTATTTATTTGATATCACATTAAAGCTTTTGCAATTAGATTGAGAATGTTAGGGACATATACTTCAGAAATTCTCAAAACCTTCTAGAACATTCTAGAGATTCTTGAATTACTGAAAGTTGGTTGAGAAGCTTTTTAGTTAGTAAAAATAGCTCAAGAAGCTTTGTAGTTAGTAGAAGGAGTTTAAGAAGCTTCTAAGTTGGTAGAAGGAGCTTGAGAAGCTTTTTAGTTGGTAGAAGTTGCTCATAAAGTTTCTTAGTTTGATAGAAGCAGCTCAAAAAGTTTCTTAGTTTGATAGAAGCCGCTCAAAAAGTGTCCTAGATAGGAATATATATGGAAGTCAAAGCTGAAGAGTTTTTTAATCTTGACAATGCATCTCTTGGAGTTCTAGCTCACCTTTTTTGGTGTTGTTCGCGTACTCATTGGATTAATTTAAATTCTTGTTGGTTTTTTTTTTTTTTTTTTAATTCAAGTCTCTTATTCTATATTCTCGTGTCCTTAACAGTTTGTTGAGAGTGCTTTCATCTTAAATATCAAAGTTAGATCCTCCTTATTAGAGAGTAGATTATTCCTCTTTTTAAAGGTATACCAATACTTTAAAAGTGTAAATTATCCTCCTTAAAACTAATATTTTTTTTATCACAATATTGAAGCTTTATCTCTCTTATGAGAGAGTGGATCACCCCTATCCTTGAAAGTCTTAAAACATCTTAGAGGTTGTAGATTATCCTCCTCTAAATTGATATTCTCTTCTTATAGATTTCTTTCTTTTTTCCCTTTGAATGGCTAGAGGTCAAAACATTAGTATGATCAAATCTTTTGAGTCTAAGTTAAATACTATTATAAATACTCTTATTACTTTATCTGTTAGAACTATTGAGATTGAAGGAATTCTTACAAAATTTTATAATGACGTAACATCTAAAATATCATAATTTAAACTGCACGTACTTCCAACTTGTGTGCTTGAAGATGTAGTACTACTTATGCTACACTAAAGAAATCCAACTGTTCAACAATGTAAGGAGCCTTGAATTAGTCTTTTGGAGAAATACGATGGTATGTATTCAAAGTTCCAAGGGTTTGTCAACTAAATTTGATTAATAATGGTCCTACAATCTAATATTTATTCAACAAAAGAATCACAAGTTGGATTGGTTGGCACCTTATTTATGGAGCAAGCATTATTATGGTTTGCTTCCTTGTTTGAAAAGAAATCACCAATTTTGAACAACTTTGAAGTTTTTATAGAAGCATTTAAAGAATATGATAAGGCTTGTTGAGCTATAACTAAGATCCAAGCATTGCATCAAGAGGCAAGCTCTGCATCAGTCTATACATCCAATTTTATGCAACTAGCGTATGATATTAATTGGGATGAAGAAGCTATAATGAGTCAATTTTATTGGAGATTAAGAGACGATGTGAAAGATTTCTTATTATCGCTTTCAAATCCATAATTGCTCTATGAAGCCATTAGCTAAGCTGTGAACTATGATAATTAATTATTCCAACATTGTCAAGATCAATATTTAAGGACTTCAGCAAGACAATATACAATCTGATACACTCTTGCTATATTGGCAAGTATTCTAAATTCACATTCAAAAGTAGAAGATATGCAACTTGATATAATACATTTTAAACTTCTTAGTCCACAAAAAAAGAGACATTAGATGGAAGAAGGTCTATGTCTATGTTGTAGTAAGAAAAGCCATAAGATTGATAATTGTCCAAGAAAACAAAATCGACGCATCACAAAAATCAAGAGTACAATGGATATATAAAAAAAAAGACAAATGATATATTCTTGCTATATCGGCAAGTATTTTTTACAAACTTCTAATTTAATAATTTTTATATAATTATATAATTTTTAAATATCAAATCATATGTATAATTTAAATAAAATAAATAAATAAATAAAAAATAATTATTTCTATAATGAATATGTTTGATTTTTCTATTTAGTCATTTGTCTTCTTTCTTATATATCCATTGTTTTGTATGGCTTAAGCATTAATACGTGGAATATAAAATGAATCTTTATAAATTTCAATAGGTGTAATCAATAAGCAACTCCATTAATCTGTTTATAAATTAAAAATGGTATAAGCCTACAATAATCCAGCTTGTTTCAAAGACAACTAATCTTGATATTACAATGAAGTAACCATATCTTATCGCCTATGTAGAATTGAGGGTATTTCTTATCATAGACATTTGTATTAGTCTTTTTTTGTTCTTTAACTTCTTTCAATTGTACCTTCGTTATTGCATATAACTTTGACAACCGATTCACTAAATCTTTTGTTGTAAGATTATCAACTTTTGAAAAGTCAAAAGTATCAAGTCATGGATGATAATTATAATTGGTAAAGAATAAAATTTGTGAGTAGATAAATATATCAGATTATTATAAACAAACTCTATCAATAACAAAAGAATTGTCTAATCATTTTGATGATAGTTGATGGTATATCTCAAATATTATTCCAAAACTTCATTTACCCATTCCGTTTGTCTATCAATTTGAAGATAGTTTTATATCTACCTTCAATATTTTAAAAAATATTCTCCAAAATCTTGATACAAATTGCATCCCTCTATCTAATATAATATCTTTTGGTAATCTATGATAGCGATAGATATTATCAAAAAAGAATTTAGTTATTTTTTCACTTGTGATAGATTTTATATATAATACAAAATAGATCCTCTATCAAGATTCTTCAAAATCTTAGTGAAATAATCTACAATCACAAATATAAAATCATATGAATTTGAATTTGAAAGATCTGTAATAAAATCTGTAAAAATAAAAGATCAAGATTGTTCTGGTATAGATAATGGTTAGAGAAGTCTATAAGATCAATGATAAGAAGTTTCTGATCTTGAAAAAATGTTGCATGATTATATAAACTCTTTAATAGCCTTCTGCATTTGAAGCCACCAAAAATCTCTTGATATTAGTTCTAAAGTCTTGTTATATCCAAAATGTCCTACTGTAGGAAAGTTGTGACAAACTTCAAGAGTATGTAATCATGTTTCACCTTTTAGAATATATAAGCATCCTTTAAAATAGAATAGATTATTTTTGAACTTAAACTTAGAAGTATTTATGAGACTTAGATGAATTATTCTTAATTTCATAAACAAGAGGGTCTAAAGACATACTTAACTAGATTTACTTGACAAAAATTGAATCAATAGTTAATATTGATTTCATTGTTCAAAGATAAAATTACTCCGGCTTCAACAAGATTGTTCTTTGTTGATCAAAAGTTGAATTTCTTTCTTTTGGTATAAGATATGAACATCTAAAAAGGACATCAAATAGACCTTATTATTTTTTTGGTTGATAAGTGATAATGAATTTGAATCTTAACAAAGACATATTCTAACGAATTTGACAACGATTCAATATGTGTATTGACATGAAGTATTCAAGATTCTTATGATCTGTATATACGGTGATTGAATTAAAAGTGCCTTCTAGATAATGATGCTATTCTTAAAAAGAATCTATAATTGTAAAAAGTTCTTTATCATGGATTTTGTAGTTGATCTCTATTGTTGAAATTTTTTTGGAATAACAAGCTATTGGATGGAATTTGTCATTTACTCCCATTTGTAATAATACTATGCCCAAAGTAAAGAATGATGTATCTATTTTTATAAAAAAATATCTTAAAAAAATTGATGTGATACAAGATTGGTGCAAAAATAAAAATTATATCCAAAACTTCAAATGATGCTTTTGCTTCTTTATTCCATTGAAATTTATCCTTATAAATTAAGCATGTAAGTGGAGTTGCAATTTGAAAAAGTCCTTGATGAAAAAACCAATAGTAATTGACAAATTCTAAAAAATATTGCACATCTTTTATTATTTTTAAAATCTTCTAGTCCGTAATTGTCTAGATTTTTTTAAGATCCATCTTGAGACTATCATTTAAAATGATGTATCTTAAGAAGTCAACTTGAATAATATGAAATATACACTTTTTCATCTTGGCATATAATCTTATATCTTTAAATTTTTGTAATACACAATGAATATAAAATTCATATTTTTTTTAATTTTTAAAATAGATTAAAATATTATCTAAATAATAGATAACAAAATCATTAAAAAACTCATGAAAAACGTCATTTATAAGATGTTGAAAAGTGACTGGTGTATTTGTAAATCCAAAAAGCATGACATTATATTCAAAATATGCATACCTAATTTAAAATGCAATCTTCCATTTATCTCCTTCTTAGATGCATAGTAGATTATATGCTCCTCATAGATCTATTTTTGTATAGATCTTAGCTTGATTCAATTGATCAAGAATTTCAAATATCAAAGATAGAGGATATTTATTTTTTATGGTAATCTTATTGAGCCCTCGATAATCTATACACATCCATAGTAATCCATCTTTTTTTTTTACAAATAAGATAAGAGCTTCTGTTTGAAATTTTAAATAATATATGAAATTCTTAGCCAAATTTTTATCAATGTATTTTTTGAGTTCAACCAATTCATTTTACAATAAATTATAGATTAGTCCAAATGAAGGTTGAATTCCCTTTTTGAAATCGATTGAGCAATCATATAGACAATGCTCTAGAATAATGTCTACATTCTTTTTTCAAAAATATCTTGATAATCTTGATATTAGCTTAGAATGCCACTTGAAGTCTTTCCAACATCAAAAATGGATGTAACATAAATAGCAAAAGATCTTTCTTTTGCTACATTCATAAAAGCTTTTGTACTTATAAGTATGGATTTTATTATATTAAATTTATGGCTTTTTACTTAATCAATAAGACTCTTATTAATGCTTTGAGAAAAGTCAAGTCTACGAAAAATCCAATTTATTTGAGGATTATATTTTTCTAGCCATAATAAATCTAAAATAACTAGATTAGAAGAAAATTTAATTATATTAAAGATTATGTAATATTATAACCATCTACTATTATATTTATAAGAAGATTTTTATGAATAATATTTCCAGAAGATAATGGATGACCATCTATAAATTCTATATGTACAAGTTTAGTTTTTTGTACTGAAGATATTTTATGACTTTTAATAAATTCTTCATCTAAAACACATCTTGAGGCTCTTGAATCTAGCAAGGCAGAGACTTTTTGATTTTTAAGTCCCAAATATATATTTATTATAAGATAAAGAGAGGATTTTGAAGAGAAAATATGACTTTTATTAAAAATTGTATAAGATTCCAACTGTATGGTCTTTATTGTAGCTTGACAAATTTATTTTCCAACATATTATTTTCTTTAATAGTTGTACTTTTGATTTTATAGTTGCATCATTTCTTTGAACAATGTTGAATAGTGTGCTTAGATGTCTCGAACATAAGATTTATTCCAGTAAAATATCTAAATAATATAGACCAATAGAAATAGGTAAAATAAGTTGATTTAATAATATCTGATAGAAAAACTTTCTAGAAGCTTTATAGACATGAAATCACCTTTATACATGTCTATAGGTAATTGGTAGGTTAGAAACTTGGTCAACAAGCTAGCCACATGGCACACATGTTGGTAGCTTGCGGAACAAGGCAAGTACGTGGCACACATGTGGAAAACTTGTCGTACAAGTTTGACACATGTCTTGCAAATTAAACACGTGTATGAGATCCTATAGAATATCACCACGTAGCTCTTAGTTAGATAGTATTTATAGAGGCAAGAGTAAAGCCCTTTTCACTCTTGTCAACTCTTTTCCTGATCCTAGTCTAGTTTCAAGAGTCTTCATATTTCCAGTCTTTGGCAATAGCCATTCCAATTTTCCTTTGAATATACACAATTTCTTATTCTTATTTTGTGATTTTACTTTGATATAATTTTCATTAGATTATATATCTTTTTCTTGTTCATGTCCTTGATAGATTGACAAGAGTATACATACAATATCAGAGCTTTGTCTCTTTTTGATTAAGAGTGGATTATCCCTTTTTCTTGATACAACATAAGCATTTTAGAAGTTGTGAAGTATCCACTTCTAAGCTGATATTGTTTTTAGAATTTTTTCTTTTGAGTGTATTATTCTATATTTCTTGAAGTGAGACTAGACATCTTCCTTCCTATTTTATTATCATGGCAGAGCTTGCGGAAATAAAAAATGCAATGGCACAAATGCAAGAACAAATGAAAGAGCTAATGCTTGTAATGCATCAACTTAGTTTACCACCATAAGGAGCAACAAGATTAGCAGGAAGTGAAGATATAAAGATGGTTGGAGCTGCGTCAATATCTACACCAAACCATACTACCTCACCTATGATGGAGCATCGTTCAAGCATTAGGTAACCAAAAATTAGTTTGTTTGAGAAGTTTGATGGCACAAGATCTAAATTTTGAGAATTTTTTAATCAGGTACAACTGGTGATTGAACTTCTATCTCAAAGTTATCCTACGCAAGGATCTCAAGTTAGATTTATTAGAACGTTACTTTCAAGTTCTATTTTATTGTGGTTTTTATCTTTTCTTGAATGACGTGATCCAATATTGGATAATTTGGAGACATTTTTAACGGAATTTCAATGTATGTATGGAGAACATGATGCAATCCGTATTGCAACTAATAAGATTTGCATCTTACGACAAGACAATTGATCAGTGTCATTACACGCTTCACAATTTTGACAACTAGCGGCTGATATCAAGTGGGATGATACTGCACTCATCAGCCAGTTTTTCTACGGATTATAATATGAGGTAAAAAAATAAATGCTCAATTTACTCGATGCTCAAACATTGAGTCAAGCAATTGATTTTGCTGTGAAGTGTGACAATCAACTCTTTGAGTTTTGATCCGAGAATTGTACAAGAGAGCCTCAACGTTATTATTCAATGGCAATATCAAAGTTCTCACAACAATGTACATTCCGAAGTAGAAGACATGCAAATTGATGCAGTACGTTTTAAACCTCTTACTGAACAAGAAAAGATTTGATGTCGTCAAGGAGGATAATGTTTATATTGTAAAGAACCTAAGCACATTGCTCAACATTGTCCGAAAAAATGACACAACTACAAAATGAAGAGTACGATTGTCAAAGAAGACAATATGTCGAAAAACGAATTTGTCCAGCTATAATAGGAACCATTGTCGTGTTGTGGTTCGGCTACCATGTGAAAAAGTTGTACATGTATATTTAATATATAATTTACTATATAGCTAAATGAGAGCCATATCACTGGACTTTTATTGATTATACGATGTGGTTAGGTTGCTACTTTAGAAAGAATCTATTAAAAGGATTATTATTAAGATTTATATAATCTTATCTTTTTTTAAGCAGTGACTTTTGAAGTTAATTTTATATTGATAGTAACTTGTATATATCTTAAGTCACCTTTGTTAGACACTGGTGATCCTTAAGATCTTATTTATTTCTTTTATTTGATGCTTAAAGCACCAAGTATGTAAATCTTATAAGAAGATGGATTAAAAAAGGGTTTTTAGTATAAAAAGGGTAGTTTAGCCATCCATGTGGATGAATAGAGGTGAATGATAGAATTGGCCAAAAATCATGTCCAATGGGCTTCAAGGAGGCTATCCGAGGGTTTATTAGGAGTTAGGGTTTGTTTTTCGTGAAGAGTCAAATATCAAAGGCTAGGATCATAAGGTTTAGGTTTTTGGATCTGGTTTAGGTGAAAATTTTGTGTGATTTGCACTTTTTATGAAGAAGTTATAGGCGCCCAAAGTTAAGGTGTCGATTTTGGACCTACTATCACTCTTTTGGATATAACTCGCACATACAGAAAGCAATTGAGAATTGATGACTAGAGTTGGAGAAAGCACTTTCACAGTTATATTTTTTACATATAGATTGATAAAATCCAAGCTAGTGTGAAGGAGATATTGGGAGTTGAAGTTAGTGCTTACAAACTTAAGGGCAATAAGTGACCTGCTTACATAGTGGTTACATTTTGAGCTATATCTTATGAAATTTGATAGATTTTTGGCTCAAAATTTTTAAGATTATATATGTTTATGTCACAAGACTATGTAAAATTTTTTTGTGGCATTAGGATTTTGGATTTGTGAGATATAAGGAAAATAGTGCTTAGGTGTCTCTGAGCTAGGGTTTTAAGCACCTGCTAGGGATTTTGAGATATCAGATGATCGGAAACGACTTTATAATTGATTCTTTCTTATGGTGAAACTTAAGAGGATTATCTACACTCAAAATTAAAATTTATAGAAATTGAATGGTTGGATCAAGAGTAATTAGACTCTAAAGTTCAGCAAGAAATAAGTCCTTGCGGGTGAATAAAGTTTTGAAGGGTTTTTGTGGAAATTTGAACCCTTTTTGTACAATTTTACTTGAATACAAAAAAATTTATGTACATAACTTCTCTTTTGTGAGATTTTTTTATTATTTGTCCTTTTTATTAATGACAAATCTACTATTAGATTTTTGCCATTAAGTTTCAAGTAAACTCTCCACAACCAAGTATCCAGTGTATTCCCAGATAGAAGGCCACGTCATACGACACCGTGCAATTGGAACCTTGTACAATTCCTAGTGAAGGTCCTATTCTCTCCTCAGAACCCTCTCCTTGTTTTATAATAGATATATATTCAGGACCAAAAAGCTGTAGAGCCTCTACCTTATTAGATTCAGGAGCCTCAGTATGCTTTCTAGATGAACAATTTGTTAAGAATCATAAAATACCTTTAATATAAAAAACTAAACCCGTACATGTAGAAGTCATAAATGGTCGTCCATTGTCTTTTGGAGACGTCACTCATCAAATCCATCTTATAAAAATAACAATAGATGGTCATAATAGCTATGTAGTCTTTAACATAATTAAATCCCCGTCTAATCTAATTATTTTAGGTTTATCATGGCTAAAAAAACATAACCTTCAAATAGATTGGAATTCTCGTAGACTTGACTTTCCTCAGAATATCATTCAATATCCTGCCGACCAAGTAAAAAGCTGTAAGCTTAATATAATAAAACCCGTACTTATAGGTGCAAAAGCTTTTATACACGCAGCAAAAAAAAGATCAACTTTTGCTATTTATGCCACATTCATTTTTGATGGTGGGAAGACTTTAAGTAGCATTCCAAGCCAATATCTGGATTATCAAGATCTTTTTGGAGATTTTTGAAAAAAAATATGCAGATATTCTTCTGGAACATCGTCCATATGACTGTTCAATCGACCTCAAGGAAAGAACTTAGCCACCATTTAGACCAATCTACAGTTTATCACAAGATGAGTTGGCTAAACTCAAGACGTATATTGACAAGAATTTGGCCAAGAATTTCATATACTATTCTAAATCTCCAACAAGAGCTTCAATTCTATTTTTGAAGAAAAAAGATGGATCATTGCGGATGTGTGTTGACTATCGAGGACTCAGCAAGATCACAATTAAGAACAAATATCCATTATCTTTGATATCAAGACTCTTTGATCAGTTAAATCAAGCTAAGATCTACACAAAAATAGATGTAAGAGGAGCAAACAATCTAATATGCATCAAAGAAGGAGATGAATGGAAAACTGCATTTAAAACCAGTTACAGACATTTTGAATATAATGTCATACCTTTTGGACTTACAAATGTACGAGCTGCTTTTCAACATCTCATAAATGATGTTTTTTGTGAGCTCCTAAACAATTTTGTCGTCTGCTACCTAGACGATATTTTGATCTATTCTATGAATGTAGAAGAATAAGAAGTACATGTTTGTCAAGTATTACAAAAACTTAGAGATGCTGTCAAGAACATACTTATTAGAACCTTCTAGAACATTCTAGAATGATCCTAGAACTCTCCAAGACCTTCTAACATCTTCCAAGTTGGTAGAGAATCTTCCTAGTTGATAGAGGCTACTTAAGAAGCTTCCTAGATAGTAGAAGTTGCTTGAGAAGTTTCCTAATTAGTAGAAGTTGCTGAAGAAGCTTCCTAGTTGGCAGAAGTAGCTTGAGAAGCTTCCTAAGTAGGAGTATATATTGGAATCGAGGTTGAAGAGTTCTTCAATCTTGACAACACATTTTTTGGAGCTCTAACTCACTTCTCTCGTGTTGTTCTTGTACTCATCTGATATAATCTAGCTCTTATCAATTTTTCTTGAATTCTTTGTTTGGATTTCTTGTTCGTGTTTTATGTCCATGACAGTTTGTCGAGACTATTCTCATCTGAGATATCAGAGCTAATTCCTTCTTGTTGGAGTGTGGATTATCCCTCTTCTTGAAGGTACACTAGTGTTTTAGAGGTTGCGGATTACTCTCCTTTAAACTGATATCTTTTTCATTATAATATTGGAATCTTATTCTTCTTGAAGAGAGTGGATTATCCCTCTTCTTGAAGGTCTTAAGGCGTTTTACAGGTTGTGGAGTACCCCCTTTTAAACCAATATTTCCTCCTTGTAGAAACAATTATTTCCTTTATCTTAGAATGGTCGGAGGTCAAGACATTAATATGAGTGAAAGTTTGGAGTCTAAGATAGACGCCATTATGAATGCTCTTGCTACGTTATCACAGAGAATTACGGTGATGGAAGGAATCTTTATAAGACTTTATAATGATGGAGCATCTGGAATAGTACAATCTGGGCTTTATCAGCCTCAAGCTTCTGCACCAAAAGAAATAACTTTACATGTGGTTCAATGAGAATAATTACTTCCACAACGAAAGGAGCTTCAAATTAGCCTTCCAAACAAGTTTGATAGCACACGCTCCAAGTTTTGAGATTTTGTCAATCAAATCAAGTTAATAATAGCTTTACAATCCGAACGTTATCCGACGGAGGAATCACGCGTTGGATTGGTTGGAACTTTGCTTACGAGACAAGCTCTATCGTAGTTTGCTCTTCTATTTGAAAAAAGATCACCGATTTTGAACAACTTTGAGATTTTTTTGGAGGCATTTGCGGAAGCATTTGGCGAGCATGACAAGGCTTGGTGGGCTACAACAAAAATTTGATCGCTACGACAAGAGACTCGCTCTGCATCAGTCTATGCATCGGATTTCAGGCAATTAGCATGCGACATCAATTGGGATAAAGAAGCATTGATGAGTCAATTCTATTGGGGTCTAAGAGACGATGTGAAGGATTTATTGTTATCTCTTCCTGATCCACGAACGCTAAATAAAGCCATTAGCCAAGTTGTGAAGTGTGATAACCACCTATTTCAGCGTTGCTAAGATCAACGCTCCAAACAACATATAAGTTATCACGACGCAATTATATTAGCAAGTAGCCTAAATTCACAATCAGAGGCAGAGGACATGCAGATTGATGTGATATGTGTCAAATCCCTTACTCGAGAAGTAAAGAAGCAACGTATGGAGAAAGGTTTGTGTTTTTATTGCGATGGAGAAGACCATAGAGCTGAAAACTGTCTGAAGAAGAAAAATGGACGTAGCATCAAGAATAGAGGTGCATTTGTTCAGGAAAACAAGGATGTCGAGCCACAATAGGAACCATGCAGTTGAACAAATAAAAACCAGGTTCCTCTCTTTCTACTCAACCTGCCCGTTGTTTTATAATTCTTTTGTCTTTTGGTCTTCAAAAATTAAAAATCTTAGCCTTATTAAATTCAAGAGCATCTGCTTGTTTTTTAGACCAAGAATTTGTTAAGCGTCACAAAATTCCTCTAGTACAGAAATTTAAACCTATTCACGTAGAAGTAATAGATAGACGACCTTTATTATCTGGTAGTGTCATCCATGAATCAGATATTATAGAGGTGATGTTTAAAGACCATAGTAGTTTTATTATTTTCAACATTATTAGCACCCCGTCAAATCCTCTTATTCTTGGTCTTTCTTGGTTGGAAAAATATAATCCATCCATAGATTGGAGGTTGCGGAGGATAACATTTCCCCATAGAACAACCTGAGGACAAGCCTGGAAGAAGATCCCAAACCAAAAAAATCCTTGTTCATTGGAGCAAGAACATTTGTAAGATCGTGCAAGGAAGGCACACCATTGGTCATTTATGCGGCTCCAACTAATGAAGAGCAGATTTCAACAGCAAGAATACCGAAACAATACAAGGATTTTCAAGACGTATTCCAAAAGAAGAATGCTGATATGCTACCAAAACATCGACCATATGATTGTGCCATAGAATTGCAAGAAAGAGCACAACCGCCTTTTGGCCCAATCTACAATCTATCATAGACGGAATTGGCTGAGTTGCGGAAATACATTGACGAGAATCTAGCCAAGAACTTCATTTGTCATTCAAAGTTGCCAGTTGGGGCACCAATCTTATTTGTGAAGAAGAAGGATGACTCACTACGGATGTGCATGGACTATCGAGGTCTCAACAAGGTGACAAAGAAGAATCGCTATCCATTACCTTTGATCTTTAGTCTTCTCGAACAACTTGGACATGCAAAGATCTTTACAAAGATTGATCTAAGGGGAGCTTACAACCTTGTGCAAATCAAAAAAAGAGACGAATGGAAGACAACTTTTTGTACAAGGTATGGTCATTTTGAGTATAATGTCATGCCATTTGGTCTTACCAATACTCCGGCGGTCTTTCAATACATAATGAATAATATATTTTGAGAATATCTAGACAATTTTGTCATCTATCTGGATGATATCTTGATATTTTTGAAGAACGAAGAAGAACATAAGAAGCACGTTCATTTGGTACTCAAAAAATTATGCAAGCAAGGACTCTACGCCAATTGGAAAAGTGCTTATTTTACCAAATTGAGATGGATTTTTTAGGATTTGTTGCGATTACAGAAGGCTTGAAGATGGATCCTAAGAAGGTAGAAGCAATTGTGTCTTGAGAAGTTCCAAAGACGGTTAGAGATGTACAATATTTTCTTGGCTTTGTTAACTTCTATCGAATCTTCATCAAGAATTATTTTCAAATTGCTGCTCCACTCACTCCATTAACATATAAGGATAAGCTCGAATGGGGATCTCTAACGAAAAAAACATTTCAAAATCTTAAAACGGCATTTACTATGGCTCTAATCTTGGTACACCAAAACTTTACAAAGGCTTTCTATTTGGAAACCGATGCTTTGGATTTTGCTTTAGCAGCCGTACTTTTACAGATGGACATCAACAATAAGCTTCATCCAGTTATATTCTATTCACGGAAGTTTTTTGCGACTGAGATCAACTACGAGATTCATGATAAGGAACTCCTTGCTATAATAGATTCTTTCCAAGAGTGGCGTTACTTCCTCGAAGGAGCTACGCATCCAGTGATCGTATATACAGATCACAAGAATCTGGAATATTTCATGTTGGCTCGGATTCTAAATCGTCATCAAGCTCGATGGAATATGTAGCTATCTAGATTTGACTTTGTTATTACTTATCGGCTAAAAAGTAGCAAGGATTATCCCATGCCTTATGAAGAAGATCATATCTTGTATCGAAGGTTGGAGAAGCAGCGCTTAATCAATAATATACGACATTGTTAAAGCCAGAGCAATTCAGGATTTGTATTGCTGTTGTACTAATTGATGCCGACTTCCTCAACCAGGTACGTGCTGCGACCATTGAAGATTCAATAGTCCTTGATATTAAGCAGCTTATCAATGATGACAAGTTCAAGGTTGAAGGAAATCTCTTATACTTTGAGGAGCGACTGTATATCCCAAAAGGGCCAGCACGACTTCGAGTTCTTCAATCTCGTCATGACTTTCCAACTGCGAGACATTTCGGATTCAACAAGACCTTGGAACTCATTTCCCGAGATTTTTGGTGGTCCCAAATGTGGAAGGATGTGAAGGATTTCGTCCTCTCTTATGACATTTGTTCAAGATCTTAGAACCCTCGACATTGCCCTTATGGACTTCTACAGCCATTGCATATTCCGTGTTATCCATGGTCTTCAATTTCTATGGACTTTATTAAAGATCTGCCGCCATCGAATTCATTTGATAGCATCTTTGTTTTGGTAGATCGACTTACAAAGATGGATCATTTTATCCCTTATAAGAAGACATCATCAAGCAAAGACACAACAAGGCTCTTCTTTAATAATGTGTATTGATATCATGGTCTACAAGATGATATCGTGTCGGATCGAAGGACCCAATTTGTATCAAAGTTTTGGAGATCTTTTTTTAAGATATTGAAGGTGGACATCAAGCTTTCTTTGGTATTCCATCCTCAAACTGACTGCCAAACGAAAGAGGTGAATCAAGTTTTAGAATAATATTTATGATGCAACATCAACTATTAGCAAGATGATTGGATTGCATATCTACCGCTAGCCGAGTTTGCATATAACAACACCCTTCATGGGTCGACTCAAAAAACACCATTCTTTTCCAACTATGGATACCATCCGAAGCTTGATCTATTGGGTCCGTCAGCAAATAACAACCCAGCAGCTAAAGGATTGGTGCAGCAGCTATCAGAGCTTCAAACCACATTCAAGCTTCAATTGAAAATTGTCCAAGAGTCTTACAAAGCATCCGCGGATAAATTTTGGAACCAGGTACCTAATTTCAAAATTGGAGATAAAGTATGGCTGCTTCGACGAAATATCAAGACCAAGTGGCCATATGAAAAGCTGGACTACCGGAGATTGGGATCATTTGTTATCCAGAAGCAGATCAATCCTGTGGCGTATCACTTAGAGTTACCAGCTGCTATAAAGGTACATCCTATCTTTCATGTTTCTCTGTTAAAGTCTTATCAAGAATCGTCTTTTCCTGGAAGACTGCAATGTCGACTATCTAATATAGAAATTGAAAACAACAAAGAATATAAGATAGAAAAGATACTAGATTCACGGCAAAGATGGAATAAATTAGAGTACTTTGTGCATTAGAGTGGCTACGATATTAATGAACGAACATAGAAATCGGCCAAAAATCTCGCCAATGTGTTGTGAAAGGTACAGAAATTCCATCGACGATATCCTAATAAACTAAAAGGTGGCCATTAACAAAGCGTGAAGATGAAGCCTTCTCTTGAGAAATGAATAGAAAAGGGATCCAGGTCTTATCAAAACATAACTTGTTGTATTTTGTAGTATCAAGATATCTAATATCAAGGTGTATTTAGATATGGCTAGTGAGAATGTAGATACTGTAATAGTGGTACCATCTCAATCGAGTAGCTCACGGCGTCGACCTCAAGATGAAGAATTAGAAGAGCCAAGAAGATGTCGAAGAATACGAAGCAGCAGGTCACTTGTAATTGTCTTTGAAGTTAAACCAGCTCATGCAAGTAGTGGCGAAACAATATTTTCAGGTCGTTTCGACATTGAACATATAGAAGTTTAAGCATGGTCTCAAGTGGAAGGTGTTGGTCATTATCAGTGGCTATAAGGGCCCATGAATCATTTGCCTCATGAATGATAGATGGAGTATATTGTAGAGAATATGCAATAAATTTTTGATTTCTTTTGTTTGTGAGTATACATCTCAAATGGCTTCTCAGAGACCTTGAAGCTAGAGGAGGAGGTGATGTCAAGGACATACTTGTTAGAACCTTCTAGAATATTCTAGAATAATTGTAGAACTGTCTAAGACCTTTTAGCATCTTCCAAATTGGTAGAGAAGCTTCCTAGTTGATAAAAGCTATTTAAGAAGCTTCCTAGATAGTAGAAGTTGCTTGAAAAGTTTTTTAATTAGTGGAAGTTTGTTAAGAAGCTTTTTAATTGGCAGAAGTTGCTTGAGAAGCTTCCTAAGTAGGAATATATATTGGAGTCGAGGCTGAAGAGTTCTTCAGTCTTGACAACACATCTTTTGGAGCTCTAGCTCACTTCTCTGGTATTATTCTTGTACTCATCTCATATAATCTAGCTCTTATCAGTTTTTCTTGAACTCTTTGTTTGGATTTCTTGTTTGTGTTCTATGTCCGTGACAAATGCGAGATTGTACGCTAAGATAGAAAAGTATATATTTCACACTACTCAAGTCAATTTCTTAGGATACATCATTTCAAATGATGGTCTCATAATGGATATTAAGAAAGTCCAGACAATCATGAATTAGAAGATTCCAAAGACGATAAGAGATGTCCAATATTTTTTGGAATTTGCTAATTATTATCGGATATTCATCAAAGACTTCTCTCAAGTTGCAGCTCCACTTATACGTTTGACTAATAAAGACAAATTCCAATGGAATCAAGAAGCGGAAGCAGCATTTGAAGCTCTGAAGACATCGTTTATTTTTGCACCAATCTTGTATCGAGTTGACTTTTTCAAAGCATTTTTTATAGAAATAAATGCATCAGATTTTGTCTTGGGTGCGATTTTGTCACAAATGGGAACAGATGACAAATTTCATCTAGTAGCTTTTTATTCAAGAAAATTCTTAGCAATCGAGATCAATTATGAGATCTATGACAAAGAACTTTTTGCAATCGTGGATTTTTTTCAAGAATGGCGTCATTATCTAGAAGGCGCTTCCAATCCAATCACAGTGTACACGGATCACAAGAACCCCCAGTATTTTATGTCGATACGCATGTTGAATCGTTGTCAAGCTCGTTGGAGTATGTCTTTGTAAAGATTCGAGTTCATTATTACTTATCATCTAGGAAAACAAAAAGATTTATTTGATGCCCTTTCTAGACGTTCTTATTTTGCACTAAAAGAAAGAGATGTAGCTTTTGAACAACAAAGAATGGCCCTTTTGAAACTAGAGCAGTTTCATCTTCGAGCAATGAAATCAACATTGTGTCACGGACATATACATAGATACTTATATATGATGGAGATAGGCCCAGATAAAGAAGAAAAGCGGGTTAATTCCATAATATCTTTAGAGAAACTTCTTAGAAACTTCATAGACGCTGCTTTGACTTTATAAGTGTCCATAGTAGACTTTTGGATTAGAAACTTGGTCAATAAGTTAGCCACATGTTGTACATATTGGTAGCTTAAAGACCAAGCTAAATACGTGGCGAACATATAGGAAACTTACCCTGCAAGTTCGACACGTGTCTTGCAACTTGGACACGTGTCTTGTAAATTGGATACGTGTTGGAGGTCCTATAGAACGTCGCCACTTAGCTCTTAGGTAGATAGTATAAATAGAGACAAGAGTGAAGCCTTCTTCACTCTTGTCAACTCCTTTCTTGTTTTTAGTTTGATTTCAAGAGTCTCTAGTGTCTTGTCTTTTGGCAATAGCCATTCCAGTTTCTTTTAATATATACACTATCTTGTTTCTATTTTATTATATTTCTTTGAGAGTATTTTT
>JAWRVF010001035.1:0-88341 GCA_036785485.1 Physcomitrellopsis africana
GGTTTAGATGCAAATGCCTTTCCATGTTTTAAAAGCATGCTTTGAAATAAATACTTCTCAGGTTTATTTATAAACTCACCCCCTCCAATCTCCAACTTGTCAAGTGTTTCTTTAGTGAATTGATGTCCAATTCCTATATAACTTCTTAATCCTGGCTCTTTTTCAGCTCCCTTGAAATAATCTTCAGAATTATCTGGTAGTTGAGTTGCTACTGGCTTTACTTTCTTTGCTATTGATTTATACTTGGCATTCACTTCAGCTTCATTTTTCCACTTACGGATATGAATGTCTTCACCATGGTCTTCCATAAAATGTAATATTTCTTTGTAAAAGCATTGATCATTGACTTCAACTATAATATCTCTATTATTCATAACCTCCTTCATATTTTTCAACCTTTCTAATTGATGTAGTAGATCAATTGGAAGTCCAATCCATTCTATTAATCTCGATATATTTTCTTCTTGTGAAATTATCCCCTTTTTTTTAAAATTCTTTTCTATTTTTCTTATTTTGGCTTTATATTTAGAATCCATTACACTTACATCTTTGAAATTCAAGATACTATGATCACTCAAACTCAAAATTCCATATCCATTCTTATATATATTGGAAAAAATCTTAGTAAATATATTACCCGCACCCGCAGACCCCCATTCTCCACGTGTGCTTTCTAGAAATCCTGGAATCCTTCTTCAGTATCAAGAGGTTTTTCACGTAATTGATCTCTATGCCTCTTGCTTTCTGACTTCACTATAAGGAATTGTACTGAGTTCCTTCCATCACAACTTCGAATCCTTGCATAGTGAGATCCATCATCTCGCACTTTAGTTTCCATTCTTGAAGCTGTAATATATGGTTGATCAAGAATAATTGGATATGTGCCATGATCTTGAACAAAGAAATTCTGCTCTACTTCCACATTTCCAATCCTTGTCTTCATCGCAGGATATGCTCCAAACAAACCTCCCTTTTCATTGTTTGCAGCTCTCAATATCCACCCATGATTGGTATCTATAGGCCATTTTCCTTTCTCATATATTGCCTTAGACATGATATTAATCTCTGAGCCATGATCTACCAAAGCATGGATTGTTTCATTCAAATTTTCAAGCTTAATCTGAGCTTCTGTAGTAGCTCTAGCCCAATAAGGATGAGAAAATCCTAAAACCTTTGCACCCTTTTTTCCATCACCATCATCAAAAGTGGCATAAGCATATACCTTTGCTTCTTTTTCCTCCATGTTGTGGGTGGTATCCTCCTTCTTCTTTTGAAGTTGAAGAGAAAACATGTCTAAAACCTCCTCTTCTAAATCAATAGGCATACCATCATTTATATCTTTTTCTTCAATCCCTTGACTCACCTTATCATCCTCCACAATCATAATTCTTTCAAGGCTTGACTTACATTCAATAGAAAACACTTGGCCAATCTCTTCCTCCTCTTCTTTAGTTAAACAAGTGTCAATGGCACTTGTCATCACTGTCTCTACTGTCATTAGGCGTTTTCTTTTGATAATATCAATAATCAACTCATGGAAGTCTTTCTTTGCAATTCCTAAGACCTCCCGTAAGGTAAATTCAATTTTTGCATCCAAAATCCGTCCTTCCAATACTCCTTTCAAATCAATAGAAGTTTCAATATCAGATTGAAGCTTATAAGTAAGGCCTTTGGTTTTACCTTTTTCTATGTCCTTCTTCTTGTCCTTACCCTTTTTCCATGTTATCTTCCACCCTTTGCTTTGGAGTTGATGCCTCCTTTGATTGTGAAGATGAAAGGGTATTTTGTGGTGGTTGATTTATTGTTGGGCCTTCTTTTGTCCTTTCTCCTGTACCACCACCTTTTCGTGTTTGCTTCTTATTTATTGGTTCTTCATCTTCATCTTCTACATTCCTTCCTCTCTTTACTTCCACATAGACATTTTGAAAGTCTTCATTCTCCCTTTCCTTGTCTAAAAAAGCTCTGATGCTAATTGCATCAACTAGATCATTCCATCCTGTTTTCTCTCTAATGGCCTGAGCTCCTCTAATCATAGTCTCATGATTCTCAGGATATAGAGCTTCAATATTATTTTCCCAGGCCACAATTTGATAAGAATCTGCATTACCTGAATCTCTTGGCTTAGGCTTCATCATTCGATCTTCCATTAACTTTTTCATTCCACCTTTGGCAAAGTTAGTATCCAAAGGAAAATCTGTAGATGCATCTCTAATCCTTACATCTTTGAAGGTAATGATGCCTTTCTTCATGGCATCAGCATATGATTCACAATCACTACGTTTATGATCAGAATCATCACACCAAATGCACCTCATGACATATCCCCTCTGTCCTCCAGAAGTTTGAGAGATACTTGGCTTTGTACTTCTTTTTAAAGCACTCATCTCCACTTTCAGCTCCTTCAATCCCTTCACCAATTCCTCTAGAGTGTCTTCATCCAGAGCCTTACCCTTTGAAGAGTTTGATGGTATCATTGGTGATGTCCTTGTAGTTAGTGGTGTTGAAGCTTCCATCTTTATTCCATATCCCCTAGCCTTTACCCGCTGTTGCATTGCAATAAGACTTACTGCATCCTCCAATTGTCTCCAATTGGTACTAAAACCTCCTTCAGCTGCTCCATCTTGAAGAAGAAGTAATAGTCTATCCTCCAAAGCTTCATTTGCAGCTTGTAGAAATAACTCTGATTTTCTCACTTCAAGAATCCTCTTCTCTGTTAATGAGAGTTGTCCAAATTTCTTTTCAAATTCTCTTAACAATTCACTTGGTCCCATATTGTTACATGGTTGTTGTTCCACCCAATCAAAGAAATTCCTTTTGGACATCCTTTCTTCATCTTCATCAAAAAACTCATCTCGAAGCCTCTCTTCAAATTTAACCCAAGTAATCTCAAAATTATTTTGATGAAGATGTTTCACCTTATCTCTGATCTCTGGTACAACTGCCAAGTCAAATGTCTCTATCATCTTCTCCTCTGAAATTTGATAGATTTCCATCTCACAAGTATAATTCCTTAAAAACTTTGAAATGTTCTTTCCATTGAATCTTTCATTCTTAGAAATAACAGCTTTCAAAGCTTTTGTAGCTCCTTGTCCAGTTGCATTGGCAACTTGTTGTCCCATAAACATTTGCATGGCCCTAAAGAACTCCTCTGCAAAGTTTTGACTACCTCCTTGAGCTTGACTACCACTGGTTCTATTATCCCCCATCTTGCCTTAAAAATCTTGAAGCCTTAGAGCTCTCTCGGTGGAAGCACCAAATGTCGTGGTGAGAGTCTTAGCCCTAAGAAACACTGGGTCTTTTGTGCCTCTCGTTTCTTAAGTGCAAGAAAGATTCATAAAGTTCATAAAACTGAAGATTTTACATAAAAACATACTTTATTAATCTTCCCATATTCTGCCTTTAAAAACCCGCCTTCAAATTTGCCCATAAATCCTAGGATATCATATCAATTGAAGCAAAATTTGGACACAAAGTACTTAAGGAAGTAAGGAAGCAAACCCCATAATCCTTTTGATTATAGCTCATGTGGTTAGAGAGAACCATGTTGTCAAAGAAACCCCTCCATGCTGCCTTTGATTCTGGACCCCTTTGCTTCACACCTTCATTGCTCCTCATTATCAAAATCCCAAGTATTGAAATTTGGTAGGCTTGTTGCTTGCTTTATGTTGTAAAAATCCTCCAATTTTTGCTCCAAAATTCCTCTTGGAAATAGAGTTATAGACTCTACCCTTCTCCTTTAATTCTGTCTTCTACCAATTCTTCATCTCTTTCTTAGATCACGTCTATCAAATTTCATACTCAAATTCATTCCCTAACTCCATTCATATCCAAAAAAACCCACATACACACTCTGCCCATACAAACCCCAATTATGCTTTCACTCTATTTCTCTTTTCACCTACATCTGATTACAATTTCACTCATAACTCTTTGTTCAAAGATCATATTGACTTAAGATTTTGATTCAAAGTAGTAAACTCTATAAGAAACACAACCCCAACAAAATTTTCCTCTAAAGTCCAAATGGTTCTCAAGAGCCGAGGCCCGAAATTTAATAAACTTCACTGCCCTAGTCTTAAACACTTGCAACTTTGACGACTCATATCTCCCTTGATACTTAACCAAAAGACATGAAAATTATTTCTATATGTTCCTTATCTTGTCTACTACAAACCCACAAAAAAATTCACTTAAAATCCTCTCTAAGCTTCTTCTACACACAAAAACGTCTACTGCCTATCAAAAGAAACCCTATCTCTCCAAAAAGAACCTCTCTTCTTCTTCACGACCCCCTTCTTGTCCTCCGGGCCTGGTCTTCCTTCTTCCCTTGGTCAAAGAGACACCTCAGCCATATCTTTCCACCTCTTCAATCCTTTCTTTTGGATTAATTTGAAGGAATCACACCTTTTGAGGTAAATTTCTATTCTACCTTCTTACTACCATTTTTTTTCTACCAACTTCTCTTCTAATTTCAGCCCACAACATTTAAGTTTAGATCTAAAATAGAAGAGAATAAAGGTAAAGTAGATCTAAGATAAAATAGAAAAAAAATCTAATAAGTAGAAAAAAACAATTAATATTAGATTAGAGATAAAAAAGAAAGAACTACATCCTTCACTGCCAA
This sequence comes from Physcomitrellopsis africana, assembly GCA_036785485.1. Lineage (NCBI taxonomy): Eukaryota > Viridiplantae > Streptophyta > Bryopsida > Funariales > Funariaceae > Physcomitrellopsis > Physcomitrellopsis africana. The sequence goes on from JAWRVF010001035.1 coordinate 4,625, forward strand.
GTCAAAGAAGCTTGTGTGGTTAAGTTCTTAGCTACTTTGGAGTTGGCGTGGGTTCGAATCCACTTGACTTCACTGTAGAATTCCTTGGCTTCTTGACTTGGTACTGCTAGTGGGAATTTCAGCAGGAAATTAGTAGTTTAGCCTACCTATCATCCCTGAGCTTGTGATAAATATTATAACCTTCAAGATAATGTGGTTATAACCACAACCCTTTCTCTTTTACATCCTCTCTTCTTCTAATCTTAATCTTTTTATTTTAACACATTCTTTTATATCTTTCACATTATGTTTTAATTTACAACGTGGCATTATTCTATAAGGCGCCATATACATGTGTAATTTGCAGAAGACACATATCCATTTATGACAAGTTTCCCGTATGTCGCCACGTACTTGTGTATTCATAAAGCCTCTGCTTGTAATAATAGTAATAATTTAACTTGTTGACCAAGTTTTTAACCTATCAATCACCTATAGACATGTATAAAGGTGATTCCGTGTCTATAAAGCTTCTAGGAAGCTTCTCTATCAAATATTATCAAATCAACTTATTTTACCTACTTCTATTGGTCTATATTACTTAGATAAATTACTGTAGTAAATCTTATGTTTGTCACATTTGGTCACAAATATAAGATTTATTCTACATCAGGGCAAGAGGACCACCCTATTATTTGATCATTGTTGAGGTCTTCATAACTTCCTTCAAAGAAAATATTAGAAACACCATCAGGAATAGTTCCTACCTCTAAAAGTATCACCAAACATTGAGAGTCTCTTCCAAGGTCGTGATAACAAACACGTTGTATTTTGACATCAATCCAAGGAAGGACATGTCGTTCTTGAGGGTCTTCATCTCTATTCCGTCGTCTTGAAGGTTGTGATAGTCGTAATGTCTCGTATGATAAATCAGCAAATGATGGCTCTTGAGCTGAATTCGGTGGTTGTTGATCCTCCATCTCTTTAGCACAAATAAATCTAATGACAAACAATGATATAAGGTAGGATGAAACCTCTATAGAACGTGCTTTGCTTTATAGCAAAGATTTTCTTGAGTATTTATCTTGGTTTTGATGGATGTCATCGATGAAATGCATTGACTTTTATTGATGCATTTGTTATATTCTTTGATGGCTCCCATGTGCGTTCACTAATATCATATCCGCGCCAGTGCACAAGATATTCTAATCAATTTTGGCGCCGCTTTGAATCTAAAATCTCTTCAACCTCGAATTCTTCATTGTTGTCCACTTCTATAGGAGGCGATGGCATTTGTCTTCTTCCTTGTATATCCATTGTCTTGTATGGCTTGAGTAGTGACACATGGAATACAGGATAGATCTTCATGGACTCCGATAGGAGTAATCGATATGCAATTAGATTGATTTATTCAAAAATAGGAAAAGGTCCAAGCCTACGATAGTCCAATTTATCACAAGGACGAGTAGTCTTCATATTGCGACGAAATAACCATACCTTATCCTCCATGTTGAATTATGGTTGTTCCTTGCGATATACATCTGCATTTGTTTTTTGTCGTTCTTGAGCTTCTTTTAATTATACCTTCATTATTGCATGTAGCTTTGATAAACGATTTGCCAAATCTTCTGTTGTTGGATTATCAACTTTTGAAAAGTCAAAAGTATCAAGTTATGGGTGATAATCATAATTGGCAAAGAATGGTGTTTATTGTGTAGAAGAATATATTATACTATTATAAGTAAATTTTGCCAATGGCAGAAGAGCTATCCAATCATCTTGTTGGTAGTTGATGATACACCTTAAGTATTGCTCCAAGACTTGATTCACGCGCTCTATTTGTCCATCAGTTTGACGATGAAAAGTTAAAGATAACTTTATGTCCATTTTTAAGATCTTGAAAAGGATTCTCCAAAATCTTGGCACAAATTGAGTTCCCCTATCCGATATAATATCCATAGGTAATCCATGATAGCGATAGATATTATCAATGAAAAGCTTGGTTGTTTCTTCACCTGTGATAGATTTTGTGCACGGCATAAAATATGCCATCTTCGTGAACCGATCTACTATTATAAATATAGAGTCATAAGATCTTGAGCTTGGAAGATCTGTGATGAAAACTATAGAAACAGAATACCATGGTTGTTTTGGAATAGGTAATGGTTGAAGAAGCCCAAAAGGTCAATGACGAGGAGTCTTTGATCTTGAGAAAATATCACATGATTGTACAAAGTCTTTGAGTGCCTTCCACATTTGAGGTTATCAAAAATCTCTTGATATAAGTTCCAAAGTCTTATTGTATCCAAAATGTCCTGCCGTTGGAAAATTGTGACATGCTTGAAGAACACGTAAACGTGCTTCTCTTTTTGGAATATATAGACATCCTTCAAAATATAGTAGATTGTTCTTGAATTCGAATTTAGAAGAATCATAAGACTTGGAAGAATTATTCTTAATATCATAAATAAGAGGGTCTGAGGACATACTTGACTGAATTTGCTTGAGAAAAGTTGAATCAACAATCAATGTTGATTTTATTGCTCGAAGATGAAACTGCTCTGGTTTCAAGAGGACCATTCTTTGTTGCTCAAAAGCTACATCTTCTTCTTTTGATACAAAATAAGAACGTCTAAAAGAGGCATCGAACAAACCTTGTTGTTTTTTTGGCCGATAAGTGATAATGAACTCGAATCTTGACAAAGACATACTCCAACGAGCTTGACAAGGATTCAACACGCGTGTCGATATGAAATACTTGAGGTTCTTGTGATCCATATACACGGTGATTGGATTGGAAGCGCCTTCTAGATAATGACGCCATTTTTAAAAGGAATCTACAATTGCAAGAAGTTCTTTGTCGTGGATCATATAATTGATCTGTGCTACTAAGAATTTTCTTGAATGAAAAGCTACTGGATGAAGTTTGTCATCTATTTCCCATTTGTGACAAAATCGCATCCAAGGCAAAGTTTGATGCGTCTATTTTCATAAAAAATGCCTTGGAAAAATCTACACGATACAAGATTGGTGCAGAAACAAACGATGTCTTCAAAGCTTCAAATGCTGCTTTCGCTTCTTGATTCCATTGAAATTTGTCTTTACAAGTCAAATGTGTAAGTGGAGCCGTAACTCAAGAAAAATCTTTGATGAAGATTCAATAATAATTGGCAAATCCCAAAAAGCATTGGACATCTCTTACAGTCTTTGAAATCTTCCAATTCATGATTTTCTAGACTTTCTTAGAATCCATCATGAGACCATCATTTGAAATGATGTATCCTAAGAAATCAACTTGAGTAGTGTGAAATACACACTTTTCCATCTTGGCGTATAATCCCGCATCTCTAAGTTTTTGTAATACTTCACAAATATGTATTTCATGTTCTTCTACGTTCTTAGAATAGATCAAAATGTCGTCTAGGTAGCAGATGACAAAATTATCTAGGAACTCACAAAAAACATCATTCATGAGATGTTGAAAAGCAGTTGATGCATTTGTAAGTCCAAAAAGCATGACATTATATTCAAAATGTCCGTACCTGGTTTGAAATGTAGTTTTCCATTCATCTCTTTTTTTGATGCGTATCAGATTGTATGCTCCTCTTAGATCTATTTTTGTATAGATCTTAGCTTGATTCAATTGGTCAAGGAGTCCTGATATCAGAGATAATGGATATTTGTTCTTGATTGTGATCTTCTTGAGTCCTCGATAGTCAACACACATTTGCAATGATCCATCTTTTTTCTTCACAAATAAAATTGGAACTCCTGTTGGAAATTTAGAATGGCGTATAAAATTCTTGGCCAAATTCTCATCAATATACGCCTTGAGTTTAGCTAATTCATCTTGTGATAAATTGTAGATTGGTCCAAATGGTGGCTAAGTTCCTTCTTTAAGGTCAATTGAACAATCATATGGATGATATTTCGGAAGAATATCTGCATTCTTTTTCTTGAAAACGTCTTAATAATCTTGATACTGACTTGGAATGCTACTTGAAGTCTTTCCATCGTTAAAAATAGGTGTAGCATAAATGACAAAAAGTGATCCTTCTTTTGCAGCATGCAAGAAAGCTCTTGCACCTACAAACACAGATTTAATTCTATTAGACTTATGATTTCTTATTAGATTAATTATATAAAAGTTCAGAGTATGAATAATCCAATCTATTCAAGGGTTGTGTTTTTCTAACCATGATAGACCTAGAATAATTGGAATAGAGAGAAATCTAATTATGTTGAAAATTATGCAACTATTATGGCCATTTATTACTACATCTAGAGGAAGAGTTTCATGAATAACATCTCCAGAAGATAAAGGACGACCATCTATGATTTCTATGTGTACGGGTTTAGATTTTTGTACTATCTGTATTCTATGAACTTGCTTGAGTGCTTCATCTAAAAAGCGGCAGGGAGCTACAAATCTATTAGACCGAACACCGCCGGTATTAGATACTGGCTCTAGCATCTATTATAAAACAAGGAAATGGTTGTGAGTAGAGGATAGGACTTTCATTATAAATTATACAAGATCCCAGCCGCATGGTCCTTATTGTGGCTGGACAAACTCGTTTTCCGACATATTGTCTTCTTTGACAGTCGTACTCCTCATCTTGTGGTTGCGTCGTTTCTTTGGATAATTTTAAGCAGTGTATTTAGATTCTCCACAATACAAGCACAATCCTTCTTGACGACGTCGAGTCTTTTTTTGTTTAGTAAGCGGCAAGTATAGCATCCAATTTAAATGTATGTAACGAATATATATATTAGGAAGACATTAATCTTCCTGCTTGAATCCTCGTGAGGTTCTTATCGACTTTTAGATCTAAAAGTTGATTATCATAACTGCATTGCAAGTCTATTGCTTAATTTCAATGTTTGAGGATCCGAATAAGTTCAACGTTAATTTCTTAATGTGTGTGTAATGCATGCAGAAGCGGTAATAGTGCGGCGTTATACCGAGCTTGATATCGTTACTAAGTTGTTGAGTGTGAAACACATATAATGTCACTGATCGATTGCATTGTCGTAGGATATGAAGCTTATTGGTTGCATCATGTTCTCCATACATAGATGAAAATTCTGCTATTAAGCTTCTAAATTATCCAATATTGGATCACATCGTTCCAAAAAAGATAAAAATCAAGATAAGGCAAAACTTGAAAGTAGTATACCAATAAATCTGACTTACGATCCTGGAGTTGGAAAACTTTGTGGTTGCAATTCAATCACTAATTGAACTTGGTTGATGAATCCTCAAAACTTGGATCTTGTGCCATCAAACTTCTCAAGTAGATCAATTTTTGGTTCTCTGATGCTTGGACGATGTTCCAATGTAAGAGGAATTATATGGCTTAGTATAGATGTTGAAGCAGCTCCAACTATATCTATATCTTCATTATTTGGTAACCTTGTTGCTCCTTGTGGAGGTAGAGTGAGTTGATGCATTGTAAGCATCAATTCTTTCATTTGTTCTTGCATTTGTGCCATTGCAGTCTTCATTTCGGCAAGCTCTGCTATGATAACATTTCAAAAAATATCTAATACCACTCGAGATAAGTAGAAGGGAGAACAAAGAAAATACTAGGAATAATATCAATTTAGAAGATAGTAATCCGCAACTTCTAATATGCTTGTGTCTTATCTAGAGAAAGGGGTAATCCACTCTTAATCAAGACAAGACAAAGCTATGATATTATAAGAATACTCTTGTCAATCTATCAAAGACATGAACTAAAAAAAGATACATAATCTAATAGAAACTGTATCAAAGAAAAGTCACAAAATGGGAATAAGAACGTATGTATATTCAAAGAAAACTGGAATGGCTAATGTCAAAGACTAGAAACATGAAGACTCTTGAAACTAGACTAGAACCAAAAAAGAAGTTGATAAGAATAAGAAGGAAGCCGATGAATGCATATAAATACTATCTAATTAAGAACTATGTGGTGAGTATGCATTCCTATGGGACCTCTATACTAGCACATGTTTAATTTACCCAAAACACATGTCAAACTTGCATGACAGTTTTCCACATATCTTTATACATACTTGGCTTATTATGACTGTAATGTAATATTCCGTGTGGCTAAGCTTGTGGGGATTTTTTGACCTATCGATCTTTATAGATGTGTAAAGATGTAGTGTCTATGGAAGCCACAGACTCTCTATAAGCATATTATCAGAATCAAAACATTTTTACCCTCACTTCTGTTAATTACATATTATTTAGATAATTTACTGGAATAAATCTTATGTTCGTGACAAATAGTCAACAGATATACGTAAGGAACCATCCTTTTTTTTCACAAATAATATAGAAGCTTCAACAGGTGATTTTGAATGTCAAATAAAATTCTTGGCTAAATTTTCATCAATATATTCTTGTAAGGCTGTAAGCTCTATTTGTGATAGCTTATAAATTAGACCAAATGGAGGTTGAATTCAATTTTATAATTTAATTGCACAATCATAAGGACAATGTTTGAATAATATGTCTGCATTATTCTTTTCAAGTACATCTTCTAGGTCGCGATATTGATTAGGAATTTCTTGTTTTAATTGCTCCGTTAGATCTTTCATTGAGATAGCATATAATGCAATTGTATCTCTTTTTTTTGCTGCTTGCATAAATGCTTTAGCTTTAAGGAATAGAGCAATACCTCGTTTCTTCTTTTGATGTGTGGATCTTGAAAAAATCTTTTGCGTACTCCAATCAATATCAAGATTATGTAGCTTAAACCAAGGAAGTCCAATGACAATAGGATTTGTCGGACATCTAATGATGTTGAAAATAATTTGTGATACTTCATCTCCTAGTATCACTTTCAACGGTTGGGTTTCTTTGACAACATCTCCTGATGCAAGGTTTTGTCCATCAATGACTTCAACGGGCGCAGGATGGATCTTCTTTATAAATAGTAGATTGTGTTTAGTTGCAAAATTCTTATCCATAAAGTATGTTGAGACTCCAGTATCTAAAAGGACTTTAGCAAAAATTTCTTATTTCAAAGTTCTTATATATACAAGAAGTATAAAACAAGATGTTGGATCCGGAGGTAAAAAAAAAACTTTTTCTAGTGCTTTAGATTTGGAGGTGTCCAACCGCAAGGTCCCTACTGTGGCTGGACATCTTCATTTTTTGATCTTTCTAACTTGGATATTATACCTCGTGCCTTGAATTTTCTAGACTTATTTGGACAATTTGCTGCCTTGTGATTGGATTTTCCACAATATAGGCATAAATTCTCTTGTCAACGTCTAATCTTTTTTGTTGGTGTTAATAGCTTGAATTAAGTCGCATCAATCTGCATAGATTCACAATATATTAATGGCTTTTTCAATATTCTTAGAGATGTAGCAGTTGTACCTTGATAGATATTGCTGAAAATTGATCGCCTTTCTTGTCGTAGTTCGAATAGGCGATTGTCACAAGTAATAGCTTGAGCTATGAGTTCCTCTAAGCTTTCAACTTTTGGCATCGTGATCAATAAATTCTTTACATCATTCTTTAGGCCATAACGAAATCGAGTCATAAAAGCCTTATCATTCCAATCAAGATCACAAGTAAGTTATTGAAATTTTGTGGCATAAATTATAATTGAACGTTGCTCTTGTCGTAGATTTTGGATCTTCTTCTCTGCCACCCTCTCTCAATTACTATTTCCAAATGCAACAATAAATTTTTTCATAAAAGCTTTCTAAATTGTATAGGATTGGAGAATTTTTTTTCCAATAATGGCACAAACCATGATTGAGCACTTCTTGATAAAAGGGTGCCCACAAAAGCAACTTGAGTGAATCCATCTAGATAACGAGAAGAATATAGTCATAAATAAAGTCGTACTTGTTGTACAAACCCTCGAAAGTTGGATCTTGTTCCATCAAACTTATCAAGCATATTAGCTTTTAGCTCTTTTAAGATAATCCTTGGAACTTCTAAAGAAGTTATGATCATAGATTGTCTACCACTTGTTTTTCTTAATTGAATAATCTCTTATTGCAAATTATAAATTTTTTGCTTAGTTTCTTTAGATACTTGTTCCATTAGCGATTCTTTTTTGGGTTGCAGAGGAATGTCATTTCTTCTCATATGGTATTCAATATGGCTTGAAGATCTGCAAGTATTGCCACTCTATTCTCTGTTTATGAGGATGTACTTCCATTAACTTGATCTATTTATATCTTTAAAAAAAAAATTCATAAGCTATTAATATATTCTATATTAAAAAGAATACTTTTAGACAATTAGTTTAGAGGAGGGTAATTTGTAACCTCTAAAATGTAGTGATATAATTTAAGAAAGGGATAATCTACTCTTTCCAAAGTAAAATCAAGTACAATAAGTAAGCATATCAATCTAAAAGGGGATAGTCCGCACTCCTTTAGAATGTAATAATATCTTGAAGAAGGATAATCCACTCTCTATGAAGAGATCTAAGCGCCGATATGATTATGTAAGTCAATCTTGCCAAACTATTAGGGATGCAAGATAGCATATTAGCTAAGAATCAAAGAGAAGAAATCAAAACCAAAATAGCTTTAAAAACAAAGAACTGGATGGACAAGAATAAGAACTAGATCAAGAATAAGAAAGTGGATTAATATCAAGAACAAGGCAACACTCTGGATTACTCCAAGACTTATGTTGGCAAGACTGAGGCAATCCTCAATCTTGCTTCTTATTTATACTATGAGGCCTTATGTCCTATTGGACCTTCTAAGAGTATCTTAAAATATTCTAGAAGCTTGAGGAAGATTTTAGAAGACTCTAAAAAGTCTACGAGAGGTCTTGGAAGGTTGAAGAAGATTCTAGAGGATTATAAGAATATCTTAGAATATTCTATAAGCTTGAGGAAGATTTTAGAAGATTTTCAAAGACTAAAGAAGATTCTAAAAGATTTTAGAAGATTCTAGAAAGCTATAGAAGATTTTAGAAGACTACAAAATTTCTAATAATGGCTTAAAGTATGTCCGTGATAACTTTGTCATAATATCAAGACTAATTGTTCTTGTGACAAGCTAGATTATTCTAAGCTTGGACCATTTCTAATTTGTAAACAAATTAATCTAATTGTTTATTAATTATAGCTATCAAAATCTATGAAGATCCATCTTATATTCCATGTATCATTGTTTGAGCCATACAAGACAACTGATATACAAAGAAGAAGACAAATGCCACCACCTTTTATAGAAATAGACAAGAATGAAGAATTTGAAGTAGAAGAGGTCTTAGATTCAAGACGGTGTCAAAATCAATGGAAATATTTTGTACATTGGCGCAAATACAATATTAGTGAACGTACATAGGAGCCATCTAGGAATTTAGCAAATGCATCAGCAAAAGTCAATGAGTTTTATCAACAACATCTATCAAAATCAAAATGAAAAGTCAAGAAAATCTTTGCTATAAAGCAAAGCAAGTTTAATAGAGGTTTCATTCTATCTTATATCATTGTTTGCTATTTCTTTGAATTTGTTTATGCCAAAGAGATAGAAAATCAGCAACTAGTGAATTTAGCTCAAAAATCATTATTTGCTAACTTACTAGACAAGACATCATAACTATCATAACCTTCAAGATAAGAGAATAGAGATGAAGATCCTCAAGAACGATATATTTTTCCTTAGATTGATGGCGAGATACAACATTGTCATGTTGTAACACATTTATGTAATAAAAAATATGAACAAGAATGATTTCTATTTAATATTCAATTATCTTGGTTCAATAGAAACTTAAAATACTTAAAAAAATATTTATAAAAGCCTCTTAAATTATTTTCTTATTTAATAGCTAATTAATAAAAGTTAGTTATTAAATTTTTCTTCTAAGTTATAGAAACTCTTTTGCTACTTTTAAAATACCATGAGTTAATAAAAATAGGATAGAAGAGATAAAAAATTAATATGGTTGATACTAAGATTAAATTGAGGGTAGGATCAAGCTTAAAAATCCTTAGAATAAGTTGGATTGATATTTAGGGATCGACCATGTATTAGATAAGGTCAAAATCACACCTCCAGCCACAAAAAAGGCCACCAAGGCAAAGTATCAAGTCATTTGGAGATTAGCAACTAAGATTGGAGAATTAACTTCAAATTTTTTTTTAAAAGCATTAAGCTTGTTTTTAGAGGGTTTAGAAAGACTTAGAAATCATTATCTAAAATCAAGATTTGTATTAGGTATTAAGTTTTTATGCAATAAAATTAGGGCCAGTAATCTTAGCTATTGTATGTAATTGAAGTAATATCTACAATTGAAAATTTGAAAATATATGGATAATTGAGTGTGCTAAGATTGAATAAAACTTTGTAATAATTTAATAGTACAATCGGAAATTATTAGACCTTTAATTCAAAGAGATATCAAAAATTAGAAATTTGGAATTGTTTAGGATTTTTGAGATATCTAAAGATCTATTTGTCAAAGCAAAGTGAAATTTGGCACAATATTAAGAAACTTAAAGATCAAGCTATATATCAATTTTAAATTAAAGCTAAGAATTGAAGAAGGAGAAATTGCTATTAGGATATCTACATCAACTTTCAAGTTGGCAGCCAAGTGACAATAGTGCGGTTTTTGGTTGATTTTTTATGATCTGTAAGTTGGATTTGATCAAGACTTTCTAAGCATATTGAAGACTTATATTTGCATTTTTGTGAAAAATTTCATACCAAGTTGATAGTCAAATTAAGAATTATAGCTTACTATAGTTCACTAACTAAGATTAGGACTTGCAAAGAAAAATCTTAGTTGCTTAATTGTGGCAAGTAACAAAGCATTTGGATTTTATATGTGAATGAAGTTATCAAGAAGAGAGTTTTTAAGCACTTTATATTGACTTGAGTATTCTTAAATTCAAATTCAAATTATCTTCTTCTTATATGGATGAAACCTATTAAAGATTCTTGAGTATTTGTTGTCAAGGACATACTTGTCAGAACCTTCTAAAATAATCTAGTAGGTTTCTAGAACTCTAAAAAACCTCCTAGAATCTTCTAGTATCTTCTTAGTTGGTAGAAGTTGCTTGAGAATCTTCATAGTTGGTGGAAGTTGCTTGAGAAGCTTCCTAGTTGGTGGAAGTTGCTTGAGAAGCTTCCTAATTTGAGGAAGTTGCTTGAGAAGCTTCCTAGATAGGAGTATATATTGGAATCGAGGTTGAAGAGTTCTTCAGTCTTGACAATACATCTCTTGGAGCTCTAGCTCACCTCTTTGGTGTTGTTTCTTGTACTCATCTGATTAATCTAGTTCTTGCCAATTCTTCTTGAACTTCTTGTTTAGACTTTTAGTCTATATTTTGCATTCGTGATAGTTTGTCGAGACTGCCCTTCTATCAATATCGGAGCTTAGTTCTTTAAGGTAGAGAGTGGACTATCCGTTTCTTTGAAGATACTTGAGTGTTCTAAGGATTGCGGAGTTTATAAAAATATATAATATTTTGTATCTATTGTTATTATATGTGTGAGTACTAGAGGTTATTTTAGAAGATATTATAAAGAGAGGATTTATTTTAGCCACTTAATTAGTGAATTAAGATGGCTATTTGTTTTGTTCTTATCTTACTTATATCCTAGAATATATTCTTTTATAATCAGAAGAAAGGTAAAGGTTGTTTTACCTTTCTTGTTGACTCTTGAGATAGAATGGACCTTGTAAGGAGTAAGAAAGAAGAGCATGGGGTGAATAGGGCTTGTCCAATAGGATTTGGCTGCCCATGAGGACGTGTCATAGACTGATATGGAAGGAAAGGGGGATATATTCCTCTTGCTGGACCTAGGGTTTGGTAGTTTTGAGTAATAAACTTTAGAGAGAGATAGCTTCAATGATATAGAAGTGTTTGTAATAAAAATTAGTAGATGTTATCTTTGAATTTTGAGAATTCTAGAACCTACTTATTTTCTTGTTTTGGAGTTGTGAGCAAAACGTTATGCTTGTTTTAGTAGAATAGGGTCTGCTACTATCAAAAGGTAATGATAAAAACTTCGAGCTGCCACTGCATGTTTGATTTCAATTTTTTCTTAGTGAAATTTATAAAAAGTGTGGAAAATCATGTTAGCTTTCTATCAAGACATCTCTTGTAGCATTTGAAGTTGGATATGAAAAGATGTGAGCTTGAGAGTGGAAAAGGATTTGTTGTCACCTGATGAAGAGGGATAGAGAATTTATTCAACCACCCAAGTTGGAAAATCTCTTTAATCTTTTTGATATTTTAGTTTCTTATAGTAGCTTGTGTAAGCTTTCCATGAAAACAAAAATCAATACATTTGGAGCTTTTATGAAAGTTTTATGAGCCGTGAAGTGTCAAGAGGGTAAATTGTTGCTAGGGTTTGAAGAGTAGAATCAACTAACTATAAAATCTGAAGTTTGAGAGGCATATATGCAAAATTTTAGGACAAGTCAGATGATGGAGTGAGCTTTCTAAAAAGCTATTGTATGTCTAATTTGAAGAAGGGAAGTAATCACAACAAAGGCTGAAGTGAAGAGGAGCTTTGCTACCTTTGCATTTGCTGGGAAATTTTAGTATCTATTTCTTTTAGCCATAACTTTTAAACGGTAAGACATCTATTTGTGAAATTTTGATATGTTTTACAATGGATTATTAGCTTTCTATAGGCTATAAGTTCGCTTGATTTGAGCTTTAGATGGATTTTTAGTGATTTATTTAATTTCAGCTTATTGTATGACTTATATTCCTCATATGCGGTTGTATTTTGAGGTATACTTGAGTATATACACACTTTGCTTATACTTATTATACAAGTATATATACTTATATTTTTATCAAGTATTTATATAAGTATTTATATAAGTATTATACCAAGTATTATATTCTATTTTTATATAAGTATTATTCAAAGGTTTGTACTTTATGTTTATATAAGTTTTGTACAAGTATAATACAAGTATAATTTGAAAGCTTGAACAAATATTGTGCAAGTATATAAGATACTTGTATGACTTCCTCTCATGTTCTCTGCTAATTCTAGTAGCAGCTAGGAACTCGGTGTTTTCTCAAGGTGAATTTTTTCTACCCGACAACGCTCTGTATCTGTTTACTCATCAGACTTCAGACAACTTGCTTGTAATATCAATTAGAGAGAAGAAATGTCGGTGAGTCAATTTTATTGGAGTCTGAGAGATGACGTGAAGGATTTATTGCTATCTCAATTCAACCCTCAAATATTCAATAAAGCAATTAGCCAAGCGGTGAAGTATGACAATTGGCTTTTTCAACGACATTAAGACCATTATTCCAAAACTATATTGTATCCATGAGGAAACTAGTTCTATTTGGCTGCTCCTATCAAGAGTATAGAAGTTCAATCTGAAATAGAAGACATGCAAATCAATACGGTACGTTTCAAGCGTCTCACAATTAAAGAAAAAAAGCAACAATTTGAGCAAAACTTGTACTAATATTGTGAAGAGGCAGGCCATAAAGTAGGAAATTGTCCTAGAAAATAGATGCCTCGAATAACAAGAGTCAAGAACACAAGCGTGCAGGAAAACAAGGACGTCCAGCAACAATAGGGACTGTGCAGCTGAACATTTCAACACCCCAAATTAATCAAGGTTTCTTACTCTTAGCTTAGCTTTCTCATTGCTTTAAGATACCTTTATTTCTTGGTATTCAAAAACTGCAAACCGATCCTCTACTAGACTCAAGAGCATCTGCTTGCTTTTTAGATGAAGAGTTTACCATGCTTCACAAAATTCCTCTTGTGAAGAAACCAAAGCCTATCCATGTAGAAGTCATAGACGGTCGACCTTTGTCTTCTGGCAATATTACTCATGAAACTAAACTGTTGAAGGTACGTCTTGAAAATCATGAAAGTAATATTATATTGAATATTATCAAGATCCCTTTATGTGTAGTCATTTTGGGGCTATCTTGGCTTGATAAATATAATCCATTGATAGATTGGAGATTGCGGAAGGTGACATTTCTAATACAACCCTTAATGGTGGAACTTGCCAAGATAATGTCTAGAAACAAATCTTTGTTTATGGATGCAAGGGCCTTCATGAAGAAAGCCAAGAATAATACACCTCTTGTTATCTTTGCAACGCCAGCTCGAGAAGATGCAACTCCAATTGTGATTATTCCAGAGCAATATGAAGAATTCAAAGATGTCTTTGAGAAGAAGAATGTTGACATGCTACCAGAGCATCAACCATACGATTGTGCTATAGATCTCCAAGAGGGAGCACAACTACCATTTGGCTCAATCTATAATTTAACACAAGATGAGCTCTCAGCATTGAAGGATTACATTGAAGAGAATCTTATGAAGAACTTCATTTGGCATTCTAAATCTCCAACAAGTGCACCTATCCTCTTTGTGAAGAAAAAATATGGCTCATTATAAATATGCGTAGATTATTGAGGCTTCAACAAGATCATCGTGAAGAATCAATATCCATTACCACTAATATCCGGACTCTTGGAGCAACTTGGTGAAGCCAAAATATATACCAAGATAGATCTTCGTGGAGCTTACAATCTTATATGAGTAAAGGTGGGAGATGAAAGGAAGACAACATTTTGGACGAAGTATGGATATTTTGAATGTAATATCATGTCTTTCGGATTGATCAATACACCAGTTATATTTCAACATTTGATGAGTGATGTTTTTCCAGAATATTTTGACAAATTTGTTGTTTGTTACCTCGATGAAATTTGATCTATTCCAAGAATGTTCAAGAACATGAGCATCATGTGAAATTGGTGTTACAAAAGTTTTAAGATGCGAGATCATACGCCAAATTAGAAAAATGCGTATTCCATCAATCCAAGGTGGAATTTCTTGGTTATATTATTTTGGACAAAGGATTGTTGATGGATCAAAAGAAGGTTCAAGCAGTAATGGATTGAGCAGTACCAAAGACAATACGGGATGTGCAATATTTTCTTGGATTTGCCAACTTCTATTGCATTTTCATCAAGAACTATTCACAAATTCCAACCCCATTAACACGGTTGATATCAAAGTACAAACTTGAGTGGAGTATCCGAGCACAAGAGGGTTTTCAAGAGTTAAAGTTAGCATTTACAAGAGCTCCTATTTTGGTATATCTCAACTTTACAAAGGCCTTCTATTTGAAAATACATGCTTCTGACTTTGCGTTAGAAGCTGTATTATCACAGATGGGGAAGGATGATAAACTTCACCCAATTGTATTCTACTCAAGGAAGTTTTTGGCAGCAAAAATCAACTATGAAATTCATGATAAGGAACTACTTGCGATAGTTGATTCTTTCCAAAAGTGGCATCATTTATTAGAGGGTACTGCACATCCGGTGATTGTATATATAAATCACAAGAATTTGAAGTATTTCACAATAGCTCGAGTTTTGAATTGTCGCCAAGCTCGATGGAATATGTCATTATTCCGATTCAACTTCACCATCACATATTGGCCAAAAAGGCAATAAGGATTATGAAATGCGTTATCAAGGAGATCATATCTAGCACCCAAGGCCAGAGATGCAGTATTTGATCAACACTGTACAACTTTGCTACAACCAGAACGGTTTTGCTTCCGCACCACCTCCATGATCATGCCAATTGATACTGATTTTTTAGAACAAGTCCGTAGAGTATCAACTGTGGACTCATTAGTCTTGGGTGTGAAGTAACGCCATGACAAAGACAAGTTCAAGATTGAGGATGGATTATTATATTTTGAAGATCAACTATACATTTTGGAAGAATCAATTTGACTTCATATTCTTCAATCTCGATATGACTTTCTGGTTACAAGTCACTTCGGATTCAACAAAACAATGGAGCTTATTTCTTGAGACTTTTGGTGGTCCCAAATGTGAAAGATAGTAAAGAACTTTGTGTTATCATGTGACCTTTGTTCAAGATCAAAGAATCCTCGGCATCATCTTTACGGGCTTTTACAACCTCTGTTAATTCCAAAGCGACTGTGGTCTTCAGTATCTATAAACTTCATCACAGATTTGCCACCTTTTGCAACATTTGATGCTATATCTGTAGTGGTAGATCGGTTTACAAAGATGACATATTTTGTTCTATGCAGAAAGATAATTTTTGATGAAGAAACAACAAGATTGTTTATTAACAATATATATTGGTATCATGGTTTATCAGATGACATTATTTTGGACCAAGGGCCTTAATATATATCAAAGTTTTAGAGGTTGTTTTTTGACATACTGAGGATAGATATCAAACTCTCTTCTGCCTTCCATCTTCAAACCAATAGGCAAACAGAGCGAGTTAATCAAGTCTTGGAGCAATATCTACGATGTACGATCAACTATCAACAAGATGATTGGACTACATATCTACCATTGGCGGAATTTGTGTACAACAATTTGGTCCATGCCTCAACCTAACAAACACCTTTCTTTGCAAATTATGGATATCATGCAAAACTTGATTTGTTGGATAAATCCAAAGATGAAAATCCAACATTTGAAGATCTTGCAAAGCATTTAAGGGAGACCCAGACCACCTTGAAGCTTTAGTTACATGTAGCTCAAGACTCGTACAAAGCTTTTGCAAACAAATTTTGGAAGGATTCTCCTACTTTTCAAATTGGAAATAAGGTTTGGCTCTTGCGACGAACCATCAAGACTACTCGATCTTGCGATAAATTGGATTATAGGAAGTTGAGACCATTCTACATTTAGGAGCAAATCAATCCAGTGGCTTATCGGCTGAAACTACCTACATCTATGAAGGTACATCCAGTCTTTCATGTTTCTCTTCTAGAAGCTTATAGCGAATCAATTTTATCAAGACGGGTACAGCCACCACCACCTTATATAGAAATCAAGGACCATATGGAATATGACGTAGAACAGGTCCTTGATTCGTGATGGAGACGTAAAAAGTTGAAATATTTAATTCAATGGCCTGGCTATGATATAAATGAGCGGACTTGGGAGCCAACAGAAAATATAACAAATACACTATAAAAGGTACAAGAATTTCATCAACGATATTCTAATAAACCAAAAGTCAGCCACTAACAAAACGTGAAGATGAAGCCTTTTCTGAAAGAATGTATAAGCACGATCCTAGTCTTATCAAAATATAACTTATTGTATTTTGCTTTCTTGTAGTTTCAAGATATATAATCTCAGAGTGTATTTAGATATGGCTAGTGGAAATGAGAATACTGCATTAGTGATGCCATCTCAACTAAGTAGCTCATGGCGTCGACCTTGAGGTGAAGAATTGAAAGAACCAAGAAGACGTCGAAGAATACCAAGTAGCAAGTCACTCATGATTGTCTTTGAAGTTGAATTGTCTTTGAAGTTGAATCAATTCATGAAGGTAGTGGCAAAATAATATTTTCAGGCCACTTCCACAATGAAGACACAAAAGTTCAGGCATGGTTTCAAGTGGAAGGTGTTGGTCATTACCAGTGGCTATAAGGACCCATAAATCATTTGCTTTGTCAATAACAATTAGAGTATATTGCAGAGACTATACGTCAAATCTTTGATTTTCTACGTTTGTAAGCATACGATTCAAATGGCTTTTTGGAGACCTTGAAGCTAAAGGAGGAGGTGTTGTCAAGGACATACTTGTTAGAACCTTCTAAAATATTCTAGAAGATTCTTAGAACTCTCTAAAACCTCCCAGAACCTTCTAGTATCTTCCTAGTTGGTAGAAGTTGCTTGAAAAGCTTCATAGTTGGTGGAAGTTGTTTAAGAAGCTTTCTTGTTTGAAGAAGTTACTTGAGAAGCTTCCTAGATAGGAGTATATATTGGAGTCGAGGCTGAAGAGTTCTTCAGTCTTGACAATACATCTCTTGGAATTTTAGCTTACCTCTTTGCTGTTGTTTCTTGTACTCATCTGATTAATCTAGTTCTTGCTAGTTCTTCTTGAATTTCTTGCTTAGACTTCCAGTGTATATTTTACGTTTGTGACATTTGTGATCCGCAACTTCATCCTCCACAGTCAATTGCCTGACGCATTTCTAAATAAGACAGCACGTAATATGACAATGTATTTAATATCATGACCTTAGAAGAAACTTTCGATATTTGGTGATACTTTTAGAGATAAAACTACTCTTAATAGTGTATCAAATATTTTAATTGAAAAAAATTATGAAAGCCTCAACAATAATCAAATAATAGGGTAATCTTCTTGCCATGGTATGGGACACTATCAACTGCTGAGAGGACCTATCAACTAGCTTCAAAGAAAATAAAGATCAGAATATGTGGCAAATATAATTTGGTGCATCTTAGACTTCCTCAACATGTAATCATTGCTCCTCGTGGAACTTGTCTTTAGAATAGAGAGTAATGTCAAGAACATAAGATTTATTCTAATAATTATCTAATTTATACAGATAGATAATGTCAAGGATATGAACTAGAAAAAGATACATAATCTAATGGAAATTGTATCAAAAAAAAAGTCACAAAATGGGAATAAGAAAGTATGTATATTCAAAGAAAACTGGAATGGCTATTGCCAAAGACTAGAAACATGAAGACTCTTGAAACTAGACTAGAACTAAGAAAGGAGTTGACAAGAGTGAAGAGGGCTTCAGTCTTGCCTCTATAAATACTATCTAACTAAGAGCTACATGGTGGTATTCTATAGAACCTCATACACGTGTCTAATTTGCAAGACACGTGTCAAACTTGCGCGACAAGTTTTCCACATGTGCGCCACATACTTGGCTTGTTCCGCAAGCTACCAACATATGTGACACATGGCTAGCTTGTTGATCAAGTTTTTAACCTACCAATCACATGTAGACATGTATAAAGGTGATTCTGTATCTATGAAGCTTCTAGGAAGCTTCTCTATCAGATATTATCAAATCAATTTATTTTACCTACTTCTATTGGTCTATATAATTTAGGTAATTTACTGGAATAAATCTTATGTCCGTGACAGATAGAAATAAATAGAAGTAGGTTAATTTAATAATATCTTAGAAAAAAGCTTTCTAGAAGCTTCATAGATGCGATTTCACCTTTATACATGGCTATAGGTGATTGATAAGCTAGAAACTTGGTCAACAAGTTAGCCACGTGTTGCACATATTAGTAGCTTGTGGAATAAGCTAAGTATATGGAATATATATAAAAAACTTGTCTTGCAAGTTTGACATGTATCTTACAAATTAGACATATGCCTTGCAAATTAGACACATGTTAGAAGTCCTATAGAACACCGCCATATAACTCTTAGATAGATAGTATATATAGAGACAAGAGTGAAGCCTTCTTTACTCTTATTAATGCCTTTCTTGTTCTTAGTCTTATTTCAAGAGTCTCTAGTCTCCTTGTCTTTGGCAATAGCCATTCTAATTTTAATGTTATTCTATCTTTGAGTGATTTTCTATTCTTTTGAGTGATACGAGAGTATATTGATATTTTATTCTTTTATGATTCATGTCCTTGAAAATCATTTAAAAGAATAAAAAATCACTCAAAGATGGAATAATATTAAAACTAAAATGATTATTGCTAAAAACAAGAAGATCAAAGACTCTTAAAAATAAGAACAAGAAAAGCATTGATAAGAGTGAAGAAGGCTTCACTCTTGTTTCTATATATGCTATCTACCTAAGAATTACGTGGCGGCATTTTATAGCACCTCCAACACATGTCTGATTTACAAGACATGTGTGAAACTTGCAAGACAAGTTTTCTATAAATGTGTTACATACTTAGCTTGTTCCACAAGCTATCAACATGTGCAACACATGGCTAACTTTTTGGCCAAGTTTCTAGCCTATCAATCACCTATAGCCATGTATAAAGGTGAAATTGTGTCTATGAAGCTTCTAAGAAGCTTGTCTTTAAGATATTATCAAATTAACCTATTTTTATTTATTTCTATCTATCCATGTTATTTAAATAATTATTAGAATAAATCTTATATTTGTGACACTTGACCTTGTTTGTGATAAAATCTCTAAATACTTTAATAGCAATTTCGAATAAATTTTATAGGTTATTTAATTTTTATAAATTTTATTTAAAAGAATATTTTAAATATTTTGATAAAGTTAAAAATAAATAACAAAAATAATATAATAAAATAACTTCACATATTAAAAATCATTCTAATTAAATCAATAATAGAAAAAAAATCTAAAAAATAATAATAGAATTATTTATTTTTAATAAAAAAATATGCCAAGAAATTATAGATGTTTCTTATTATGAATACAAAATAAAATACTGACTCTTTAAGAATTCATCAAATACTTATTATAAGATAAAACTATGATTAAATATTTAAATAATATAATTAAATCCTCATCATCTTCTTCAATACTTGCTATAATAAATCATAGAGTTATTGATCAAGTTATTCAAATTTTTATTTTGAGCACTATTATAAATCAAATAATATATTTTATTTATATTAAAAAATAGAAATTATCCTTATAATTATAAGATTTCATTAAAATCATTTTACAACATTAATGATAAAAAAAATATTCTTATTATATATTATAAATTTGTCTTTATTGTAACAAAGCCAACTACCACCTATAAAATTACAATAAATAACTTTATGATTATGCAAATGGAATTATATACAATATTTTATAAGTTCTTATATATATATATATATATATATATATATATCAGCTTACATAACTAAATAATATTTGTATTTAATAGAATAATTATTATAATTAATTATAATAGTGGTTTTATTTTTTATTTTTTTATTTTTTATAATAAGATTAGTTGCTTTTCTTATTGCCCTCCAACCATCTTTAGAATCAAAGATATGTAGTTTTGTAGAATCAACTTTGTTATTTTTTAAATCAAGGTTCTATATTATCTTAGCATTAAAATTGGAAATATAATATTAAAAGATATTCATTCTTATTGTTGTATAATATGGAGGAAAAAAAAATTTAATTTAAAAAATAAATAAATAAATTACATTGTCTACTCAAATTTTGAGTTTAAATAAATGAGTTGAACAAATCATTGATTTAATTGTGCAACAAAAGATCTTTCTTCCACACAATACACAATAATTATATAACTTCCAAGGTAATTCATCTGTGACAATCTATTTGTCTAATAGATTTTCTTAAGTTGTCATGCAAAACAAAAAGCTAACACAACTTCTCTCAAAACCTATAAGCAAATTCTCTCTTATTACTGCATTGTTGAAATGTGAATAATCTAGCCTCTATTACATACTAAACATTTTTGCGCTAAAGTATTCCAAAGAAATTCTACACTGTCTCCAAAGAAACTATTGTCTAGTACTCCTTCGGATTGGGTCTGAAGTGTGCTTCACCAACCCGAGTTCGACATTGCTACTTCACCCTAAACACGAACTCATTGTGTGCTGCACTGTCCTGCGCTCTGTGGGGTAGTGCACGACTGTTGATGCCTTGCGTGTACGCTCTGTGTATGCTGGAACTTCGCATTGAACAAAGAATGCTCGCAGGCGTCGCCTGCATTCCTTGCATCGTGTTGCCATTTCTACACAACCGCATACTCTGCCACGGTTGCTTCACGAAACAGTCACGATCTGACACTGTCTCATCGCCGAAGCGAACTCTCCCCCACCATACGGTACCCACCTTACGAGCCCGTCATCTGGCGGTTTCTGTGCCGACCATGTAATTGATGGTCCTACGGGTCCATCCCGGATAGTCTTGAATTGTCGGATTCTTCCAAGCCATGATACCACCATGTCAACAGGTCAAGTTGACGAACCTTTCAAGCTGAGGGAGGATGACATATAAATAGGTAATATGAATACAGTCTGGACAGTTGCCCTCCAGGTGGGGTACCGATTCTGAGGAAAGGCTCCACACGGACGGCTAGGATAGCGCCGGCAGCCTGGAGGACATGGCTATGCTTGATCTCTTGTCCATCCATCGGTGATTAGTGTCTCAAGGCATTCTTCAACTCCGGTTGTGGAATCATTGTCTCGTTGGATGGACGGTGTTGCTCCTTCGCATTGAGGTCTTGGCAGGATCGTGCAAGCGTAGTGATGTGCAGGTTGCAAGTGTGTAGGAGTGGAGGACCTGTGACGCAACGAGAGCTCCGGCAGCGAATCGACCGTGGGCACCACGACTAGTTAGTTTTTGCCTGAGTGAGGCGGAGGCTACAGAGTTGGAGTTGCGAAGATTTTGAGCTAGAGGAGTGGTACTCAACAGGCGTTGTCCCGAGCTTCGGCATCTGAAAGCCGGGTGTTTGCAGATTAGAGCGCCGGTGGTGAGATCCAGCTGACCCAACAGGCGGTGATCCAACATTACTTGCCCTTGGATATCGGCGATTCTGCGAGGGCGGGTGGAAATTCTGACAAAGACAATGACTTAGGAACTGCCCATATTGTGGCAAGGTACGAGGAGGAGTTGAACAGTGGTTGGTATTCTAAGAATTGTGATTCCGAACGAGATTTACCAAGTTACAGGATTTTATTTGTCTTCCAGGGTGTGATGTTCACAGCTGTGGCGAAGGCGTCTCTGCTTCAGTGCCAGAACTGGTGGACTTCGTTTCTGTTGTCCTTGTTGTGATCATAGCCGTTGCTTTACAGAACTTTGCAAATTTGTGGGCGCTGGAAACTACAATTGCAAGTGAAAAGTGTTCCGCCACGGTACTTCATTCTCCAGCCTACTGTCAAGACGCGCATATTAGATTGGCAAAAATGATGCGTGAGGCTAAGGATGAGCGGGATAGTGGCAGCTTTGTGAAAGCGTTGAAACGGCCATTGAAGGAAGAAGCTTTCATTGGCCCCAATGATTGATGTGTGAAAGTTGCCATGGAAGAATCTGCACTGCTTTCACGAAAGCCTGACGCTAATGAATTTGCTGAGATGTCAGAATTGCTGAGCATGTTCGGATTGCACTTGTGCGTGCAGGTATTGAAGGTGAAGAGAAATTGAGGGTTGATCGCGGATTTTCCAATTTCGTCAAGCACGCCAGAGATGGTCCGGAAGGCGTGATCTTCAAACCGGTAGTAGCTGTCCAGTACTTTAGGTTTGCCGTCATTACTGTGTTGCTGGGTTCTTCCACCATTTTTTTAATGTCCGCTGGAAGATTCTCTGCGTACTAGGCCCTGCAGCAGATCCAAGTTAACTCGGAGATATACCAGCTACGGAAAGTACCCGGCATTGGATCCCATAATCCCAGTGATCTCTTTCCTCTCCATTCACACAAGTGGAACACTTCCTGATCTATAGAGGTGAGTTTGCAGGGAAGTGTATAAGCTAGGTTTATGTCTTGGCTGTAAAACATATTAGTACTTGTTGCGATCTTCTCAGGGTTAATCCTACCCAGTAAGTTGTGACCATGAGCTCCACCGAGATCATCAACAGGACTAGCCAGCCAGTGAATCTCAAGGTTGGCAACAACCTCGTGTTTACGGATTTGAGCGTGTTGAAGCCGGGCGAGTCATACAAAGTTCACGTTGATCCAAATGCCACGTACCAAGAGTATTATATGGGCAAGGACCGCACCGGCAGGGTTCTAATAATAAGCTCCGATGACTGTATTGACAACAAGTCTATCACGATCGATGAAGAGGAGAACGGCAGCTACACTCTTCAGAAGCAGCCCAGGGCAGCGAATGCTAATCGAACTGGTTCACCAGCAATGTCAGCTGCTAACTCCAACAGCAGTAGGTCAGTCGGCAGGTCTTCCAAATTTTCAGGTGTATTGAAGTTTTTTAGCTTCAGGCAGTAACTAGAACGTGTATGGCAACGGGCTATTGAATGGGATGCCTTAGTATAGTGGTATATATTGTCGGTTTGTGTGGTTAGTTCCGACATTTTGGACCCCGAGCTCTGGGAACCTGGAATAACGAAACCCGATATGATAGTTTCTCTGGAGTGGAGTAATCACAGCGGAGTATGTTTCTTCAGCGTTCGTTTGTAGACGCACAGGACTGCGAGTCAAGCGAAGGGCGCATGCGCTCTCCAGTTGAGTCTGAAGGAGTGTGTCGAGGCCTATATGAATATGAACCTGTATTCACTGTGAATAGTCGTGAACGAAATACATGATAACAGTTTTGGTGTGCATATTGCAATGTATTGGACATGTTTATTGGGTCTTAACGAAAGGAGAGGGTTATTGCGGAGATTCAACACATGCTCGAACAGAGTGTGTGCAAATGGCGACATACCCTCGAGTAAGATTTTCTGCGGTGCCCCAGCTCGTGGACACCGGGTTCCAATCACTATAACAGCAGGATTGCTTGCAACACGGAAGGAAATGCGTTCCAGATAGAAATTGAAGTCTCTAGTTGTGGGTGGTATTTATTGTATCTGAGTGAACACCCAGCTCGAACGGAGGCATCGAAAGGGATTGAGATTGGGGGGTGCAACTTTCACCCCATTGACACTGAGTTTCGGAGCTTATCAAGTTGACTCGCAAGCCTCGACGTTGCTCAGGTTGCGGGGAAGCCCTGCAATCACTTACAAGGTCTGGGTTCCCCGCGCTAGCCGGTTTTCCTCCACCTAGTTTGTTCCCGGTGATAAGCTGTCCGCTTTGTCGCTGCATTCAGCGCATTTTGTGCATTTCGGAAGATTTTCAGTCGAGTCTTGAACGTGCTGAGAAATTTGGAGTGGTGGTTCATTGGCGGTGTTGCGATTCTAGAGATTGTAGCGTATCCCTATGTTATATGAAAATACTAGGAAATCTAACATAAATCTCAAAAATGTTTTGAAAATGTTTTGATCAATTTAATCTCATTCTACTTATTTATTTATATTTATTTTTACTTATCTCAATATGTTCAAACAAATATGGATATTTATCACACATTATATGTAAATAATATGTAATTGTTAGATACAAGTATTGTATATTAAATAGTTTAATTTTATTAACACATTATATAATTTATTTAAACATTATCTTTTAGAATTGTTTACTAGCTTGTTGTGATGATTGGATATAAAAAAAATATGTAGACATGAATTAAAAGCATATGTTGCATATTCTAACATCCATATGGATTTTTTTTCAGAACAACCAACTTAATTTTTTATTGTATATTTTTTTAGAATGCATAATTTTATATATAAATAGATCATAATGCAAATTTGTCACATACTGATAATATCTAATAAAAAATAAGTGATTCTATAAGGATTTTCTAAAACATAGTCTCAAATAAAACTTTGCAATGCAATTACACAAGATTTAGTTTAATGAACATAAAAAATAAAAAATAATGTTACATATGGCTAATATTAATTATTTTAAAAAAATATTATTTATTGCAAGTAGAACAGTATCTATATATATATCCTTAGTCATAACTTGTTAATTTAAAGAAATATCTATTAAAATTAAAAATGTATAAATATAAATATAATTTTTTAAGATATATATAATATATTATTACAACATTAAAATAAACTAAAAATTAATATTATATTTTCAATATTAAATACAAAATATTACTACCTTATTTTTAGTTTTTGTAGAAAAATAAGTAAATAGTTTTTTAAAAAATCTAAATATATTATCAATATAGTGGAATTTTTAGTATTATTTTTATAAAATAAAATTTATAAATAATTTTTATTTGAAAATAAAATAAAAATAATATCAACTTTAAATTTATTCCTGTATATATATATATATATATATATATATATACATAATAAGTTAAATAATAAAGTTCATAGTCATAATAAAATTATGATATTTTATAGTTATTTAAGTTAATTTTATAGAATTTATTACTTAATAGAAAAATCAAAATTAATCTAAATATTGTTATAAAAAATAAAGAATAAAATTTAACATTTCAATATATAAATTAGTAATATACTTTTAAAAAATTACTAGCATAAATCTTAATTATAAAAAATAGAATATATAATACAAAAAGCTTCAATATCTTCTATTGCTAATTCATCTTCTATAATATGTATATTTTAGTATATATCATCATAAAAACTATTTATATTGTACAAATTTAAGAACATAAACCATGGCCTCTAAAATTCTATGATTAATATTATTTACAATAATTTAATATAATTATCATTTAATAATTATGTAAAAAACCTATATATAAATATATATAAATATAAATATATATATAGATGGATATAGATATAAATTATGAAACTTATTTATCATTAATTTTTCTACTAAAATTATTGACTTGCTTCTATTCAATATTAACTAATATAATTGCCACAATAGCAAACATATCTATGCATTGTCTTGATTGTAGCATAAAGATCAAGTTATTGTAATGAATATAACTAAAGAAAATATTGAAACATACAAAATGATTCTATGTTTATTTTTTGAATAATATTTATAGAAATTATAATTTCTAAGTAATATATATATATATATATATATATATTTATAGAAATTATAACTTATAAGTAAAATTTAATTAATAAAAATTATCAACTTTAAAAAATTAATTAATATATTTTAAATTATATATATATTTAAAATAATAAAAAATCCAATAAATTTAGTAAAATTATTTGTTGTATACTTTAGAATACATTCATAAAACTAAGGTAATCTAAAGTAAAAATTAAAATTCTGATAAAACACAAATCTAACTTATTTACAATTGCAAGTTTTAAAAACATGTAGTACAAAATTTATATTATTAAACAAAAAAATTATTTTAGATAATATCTAGTAAAGATTCAATAAATATCTATCAATTTTTTTAAAAAATTAAAAGTTTTTAATTAAAAATTTAATAATATTTTATATTTTAAAAGTTTAGATTCAAATAATATTTCACTTTGTTATTTGATGAATAAAATATTAAGTTATGTATATAGTTTTTTTAAACAAAATTTATAAAAAAATAATCATAAAAAGATTAAAAATATAGTGTTACAAAGCAATTTATAATGTTATTACTATTATTACTGTTTTTATAATAAAATTATCTTTAAACTTAAAATTTATAATAATCAAAATCTAAATTATCTGAAACCATGTTGTAACTTTTTATAAATAATAAAATTAAATATAAACTTGTGACATTTCAGAATGAAAATGCTTTGAGTGCCATGGATTGAGTATCTTTTTGTACAACTAATTGTATTATTTTTTTATTGAAAATATATATAAATTTTTTTAAAAAAATTCTAAAAAGATTCTCTTTTCTTTTTTGTTCAAACAAATTTTTATCACCAATGTGTTAAAATGATTGAAATTTATCAATCTCCGTCAATTTTATTTTAGTATTATTAAGAAGCTTACTAATCTATAAAATTGTTGTAGTTTTTAAATTTAAATTTTATTATTCAATATTGCAAAAAATCTGATTGATATATTCTCTTCAAATCAGTACATATGATTTGTGTAGTAGAGTACACAATAAAATAAATAATTGAATAAATATTTTAAGAGCACTTGCAACCATCTTGTGTAAAAAGCTATGCAAAAAACACAACAATCCACAAAAGCAACAACAATCACAAACTGCATCAAAACAATGAAGGCACAACAAGCAACTGCAATAATAAATAACAGCATTAGGTGGAAGTGGTGGGACAACTGCCTTTGTCCATGCTAAAAAACTAGCCTAAGCCAAAACAACAATGAATAGAAGTAGCAAGATGACCAGTCAGCCATGCTCAAGATGAAAAATATGGTAACCACAAGTGGTTCAACAACTTGCCTTGCCATGCTCACAACGTAAAGTGGCAAAGGTCCAAAACAATCAATCACAAATACCAAGTCTATTAGGAGCAAAGAGACCAACATGTGAAACTAACACCAATTCTAGAATAAACAACAATACCAAAACCACAAACCACGGCAAGACCAGAAGAGAATGCTCACATGTCCGAAAAAAAGTATATGCCGCTGGAGGTGTCAGGGAACAAAGAATAGTGAGCTGCAGACAGTTGCAAGAATCCAACGCACAATTCAAAAAAAAATTGGAGGCAATTTTGGGCAGTAAAAGTTGGTTGGCAGACACGCGCAGCAAGCACAGGAAAGGAGGTTGTGGGCGTGGTGTCAAGGGCAACACCGAATAGATGAATGATCATCTCAAAGATGAATGAAACCAGTCGGGCTGGGTATCCCCTGCCCTGGTACAAGCCCTCGGGATCTCCTGTGAAATCGCCCACCCATCGTGGGTGCTTTCAGATTGTCGGATTTTCAAAGCCATCAATACACCATGACAAATATAACCATCACTCAAGTTGCCCTTCCTTCGAGGCCAATGCACCTACGCTATAGACTACAATAAATGAATATATATATATATATATATATATATATACACATACGTGGTAGTCCTCTCCTTGAGATGCTACCGATGCGGGCGGCGAGTGAAGCGCCAGCTGTTTCGCCACAGTGATCATTCTGGATATTTGAAGTTAATCCATCGGTAGAATGGGTTTCAAAGCAACTTACCACAACGGATGTGGGCTCATTGTTCAGCATAATGGAGAATGCTACTCCTGCGCATGGAGATCTAGGACGCAGTGCGCAGGTGCACTCTTGTCCATTTTGCAAATGTGTGGTGACAGAGGAGGACCTGCGATGCAATGGGAGCTCTGATAACGTAGCTCGCGTGGGCACCGCGACGACTTTGTTGTCGACTGAGCGAAGCGAAGGTGTGGGAGTTGCAGGTGCGTCGGTTTCGAGCCGGGGTAGTGACACTCTAGGGCCGCGGTTCCGAGGTTCGACATCTGGAAGCCGGGAGTTTTCGGGTGAGATCCAGCTGACCCAGCCTGCGAGGAACCAACAGCACGCGCGTGTGGATATCCGCGATTCTGCGGAGGCGGGTGGAGATCTTGATGACTTACAAATTGCCCTCACTGTGGCTAACAACTTAGAGGAGTTGAATAGTGGTAGGCATCCTAAGTTGAAGTTGGCGTTCGACGACTGGGAGAAGTCATTCGATTTGTTCCAGAAGCGGCGTGAGTATAAAGACTCACAAAGAGATGCGGTTCGGAACGAGATTTACCAAGTTATTGGATTCTATGTAGTCTTTCAGGGCGTGATTTTCACGGCTGTGGCGCAGGCGTCTATGCTTAGGTGCCGGAATTGGTGGACTTCGTTTCTGTTGTCCTTGTTGACGTCGATTGTGACCACAGCAGTTGTTCTACAGAAGTTGACAGATTTCTGGGCGCTGGAGAAAACAATTGCAAGTGAAAAGAAGGCCATCAATGTACTTCATTCTCAACCCTTAACCTAATGTTAGAATAGGTAAACTACATCGGAAGAATTGATGTGTGAGGCTAAGGTTGAGCGGGACTGTGGCAGCTTTGCGAAAGCACTGAAGCGGCTATTGAAGGAAGAAGCTTTCATTGGCCCCAAAGATTGATGTGTGAAAGTTGCCATGCAGCAATCTGCACTGCTCCTGCAAAACTTGACGCTGATGAATTTGCTGAGATGTCAGAATTGCTGAGTTTGGTCGGGTTTCACTTGTGTGTGCAGATTTTGAGAGAAAGGATCAACAAAGTGAAATTATCGATAGGGCCCAAAGATTTTGATTTCGTCAAACACGCTAAAGATGGTCCCAGGGCCAAGCAGAACAACAGATTGAGACTCACTGTCCGATTGTATGGATTAGCCGCCATCTCTGTGTTGCTGCTTTTCTCCGCACTTTTTCTAATTTCCAGCTGGAAGATTCTCTGCATACCAGGGTCTGAAGCTTCACCAGGTTAACTCGGAGATAGACCAGCTACGGAGAGTATTCTCCATCGGATCTTAGTAAGCTCCTCCTCAATTCACAGTAGTGCAATAGTTCCAGATATGTAGAAGTATGTTTGCAAGTATGTAAGTTAGGTTTAGGTCTTGACTGAAGAACATATTAGTGCTTGTTGCGATCTTCTCAGGGTTAACTCTACCCAGTAAGTTGTGACCATGAGCTCCACCGCGATCATCAACAGGACTAGCCAGCCAGTGAATCTCAAGGTTGGCAACAACCTCGTGTTCACGGATTTGACCGTGTTGAAGCCGGGCGAGTCATACAAAGTTCACGTTGATCCAAATGCCACGTACCAAGAGTATTATATGGGCAAGGATCGCAACGGCAAGCCTCTAATGATAAGCTCCGATGACTGTATTGACAACAAGTCTATCACGATCGATGAAGAGGAGAACGGAAGTTACACTCTTCAGAAGCAGCCCAGGGGAGCGCATTCTAATCCAGCTGATGTAATAGCGGTAACAGTTGTTTCCTCCAGTGACAGTGGGCCAGTCAGCAAGAGTTCCAGACTATTACGTCTGTTCAAGATGATTATTTTCAGGCAGTAACTAGAACGTGTGTGGCAACGAGTTATTGAATGGGACGCCATAGTTTAGAGGTGCAAGTGTCGGTTTATGTTTGTTCCGACATTTGGACCCCGAGTTCTGAGAACCGAAGCTGGACATGATAGTTTCTCTGGAGTGGAGTAATCACAGCGGAGTATGTTTCTTCAGCGTTCGTTTGTAGACGCACAGGACTGCGAGTCAAGCGAAGGGCGCATGCGCTCTCCAGTTGAGTCTGAAGGAGTGTGTCGAGGCCTATATGAATATGAACCTGTATTCACTGTGAATAGTCGTGAACGAAATACATGATAACAGTTTTGGTGTGCATATTGCAATGTATTGGACATGTTTATTGGGTCTTAACGAAAGGAGAGGGTTATTGCGGAGATTCAACACATGCTCGAACAGAGTGTGTGCAAATGGCGACATACCCTCGAGTAAGATTTTCTGCGGTGCCCCAGCTCGTGGACACCGGGTTCCAATCACTATAACAGCAGGATTGCTTGCAACACGGAAGGAAATGCGTTCCAGATAGACATCGAAGTCTGTAATTGTGGCTGTTCGCAAGCAATCGCTCGGCCTGTTTGCTCCACCTGCGCAACAGCAGACAAGGCATGGATGTGACCGATTCACTTTCTGTGGTCAGTCTTGGGCTGCAGGGCAAGCAGCTCACAGATATAGGAGCAAAGAACACAGTCTGCAGAGTAATCAAACAACGCAGAGAACCCATAATCTAAGTTTACGTATTTATAATTTCGTAGTCAGCAGCCAGGTGGATCTGAAACATTGAAAGGAATTGAGCTTGGAAGTGTCGACTTTCACACCAGTGACGGTGAAGTTCGGATCTAATTGATTTAACTCGCAGGCCTCGACGCTGGTCAGATTGCGGGCTTCAGCATTACTGAGCACCCTACACTTGATTATGAGCTCGATTAGTGACATTGAAGGCTCCCTCGTGTGGCATAGAATCATGTTCCGCATTAGACACTGGTGATAGTATCAGAGCTGAGTGGCGAGGAGGAGTTTGAAGCTTGAGAAGAATGCATTCCATCAACACCGATGCTTGGATGAGTCGAAGCATGCCTTCCTAAATTGTAGGACGTTGTGTAATAGAGAATGAAACATTTTTAATCAGTGGAAATCAATTGACCTCCTTTAGGTTTGCTCCTTGTTTGAGGTCCTTATCGATACAAGTATTGCACACACATATTTTACCGTTTGTGCCTGAGAGGTCTTTTGATAAGTGAATCTGTTTTCATCTATAGTTGAGTTGTTCCTGACTTACATCTGCTCATATTTCAGTGACGTATTCTACTACAAATCTTTGGTATCAAGTGGTGAGGTTGATTTCATCTGGGGCTTGTTTTTTCATAGAAATTTTCTCAATTGCATCTAATTATTTCGGTTGAATCTCTTTTGCTTCTTTGGTGCAACTGTTGCTGACTAGGTTTAGAGATTTGCAGTAACCACATTTCTTGCTCATGTAATGCTGTTTGTGGGTTATTTGGCAGGTTGAGAATACAGATTGCTTGAGCCGCAGTTCTTTGTAGTGTGACATTAATATGTAATAGGGTATTACTTGAATATTTTTTTGTGCATGTACTGATTGCAGTGTATCATTTAATGGAGGGGTAAATTGGTTTATAACATGATTCGTTAAGTGAACGATATTTTGAAATTGTTGCAATAATTTTCAAAACCTACAGTGCGTCTTTTTTACCTATCAGTGCTGTGTGAGAATTTTGAAATTTGTGAAGTAAAGGTTATAGATTTAAAAAGCTTTGTTTGAGGTTATAACTAATACTGTGTGTAGAATTAGACTAATTAGCAAAGTGATTAATAGGTGAGCAGCAAGGTAGTTGGTGGATGAGCAAAGTCACTTGGTTGAGCAGCAGAATTATTGAAGAGCTTAATTAAGTTCTTCCTCCAAAACTTTGAAAAGCAACAGAGTCACAAGGTGCTACGGACATTAATTTAAATCTTTGTCTCTGAGGGTAACTGTTGAACACATTGTCGTGCAATTTGTTTTTCATTCATGAATGTGATTCTCAATAAGTGTATGAATATTTACATTATATTGCTAAGACAATATTAGCCTTTGTCAATAGATCAAAGTGTAACACCACATAATCTCTAATCAACATTAGTAACATCTGTACATTAGTTGTACTTAATAGTAAAAATAAAAAGTAAATAAATAAACAAAAAAATGAAGAACTTTAAAATTTGACATTGTGACTTTTACAATATTAATGGAAAAATAAAAAAAAGAAAAAAAGAAACATCCAAAGAAAATAAAATTAACACACTAGACTTACACCATATGATGGAACACTTAAATTACAATCTTACTTTAAAATTTTGTTCCTACCAATTTTATTGCTTATTAGATTTTCCAATCTTAGTTATTGATTTATTTACTATATTAATCTATTTAAACCATATCAAAGAAATTAGACCACTCTTTAAATCATAGTAGTAGATTTTTTTATATTTTTAATTATAAATTTAAATATTTTACTTAAATTACTACTATCTTTTCATTAAAGCTAATAATATTATTTTGTTTTATTTTATTTTATTTTTAAATCCAACTTACAACCAATTTTTTTTATAGCACTAAACGTCCAACATTATCTCATGCTATCAAGTTGCCTTTAAACCTCATTTACAGCCTTTATTACCATATCATTCTATTTAAAATCTATACTATAGTTGCAATAAAATTATTAAAGCTACAATGAATATACTTAACAATCACCTTTTAATCTTGTAACTCTTGTTGTATCTTTGCAAATAATTTCAAATCTTTGCAATTCTAAATAATACAAAATCTTATTTTAGAACTTATGATTATAAAAATTAATAAAATAAAAAGATTTGTATATATATATATATATATATATATATATATATATTCTTTCTTTGTAACTATAAATCATTTTTTATTTATTAAAATTATTAGTTTGATTTTTTAATACATAATCTATTCAAGGTATAATTAAGAAAAAAATGATATTCAATATGACTATATATATAATTATTAAATAGTTAATCATTGAAAATTAAATTTTTTTAAAAATGATAGGATATTATATATTAATAATTATAAATTATAAATTATAAATAAAAAATAAATCTATTAAGTAGGATATAAATTTTAAAGAACTATATTTACATTAATAAACTTAAATATGTAAAGAAATCTTATTATTAGATTTTAATTTTTTTATAAAAATTATATTTTAGAATAAAATATAAAAATCAAATCCAAAATTTTTAATTTGAATAATAAAAAAGTGTTTTAATTATTTAAAATTCTAAATATATTAAATTTTTAGAAATATTTTAAAAAATAATATTTAAAATTTAATCTTCATATATTTTTAATCTATAACCAAAAAATATTCAAATACAATACAAATAATTACAGACTATATAGAAATATTTAGAAGAATAAATTTTATAAAAGAAAGTGACTATTGTAAATGTATGTTGATATTTGAGCAATTGTATTGTATTTTCTATACTAATTTTCATAAAATTGATTTAAAAAATCAGTTTATAAATTTATGTAAGTACCTTTTTTACTTTCATAGATATAATTAAGCTTTATAAGCTATTAAATGTGGGATTGAATTGCACGTAGTATTATTGTTAGGTTCAAATATAGCATTCACTTTTTTTTAATTTGTTTTGTAATATCTTTCTTTACACTTATATTAAATTTAATCTTAAAAGTAAAACTTTTTCTATTATAATAACTAATTGCATAATTACTCTTTTGATATTTTTGACTTTTTATTTATTTATTACTACTTTGATTAAAGAATGTTTGTAGTCATTTATGTATATAATTGTATTTTGTTTTGTTAAAGTTTTAAGTATATTTATATAGAGTTTTTATTTTTTTATTTTTTTATTTTTTATAAATAAATTAAAGTGTAATTAGTCTTATTGCTTGATTAAGTAACAATTTTTGTTTATATCAGTAAAGACCATAATCTTCTTTATTAGATTTTATAATATTTTTTAATTTTTTAATTTTTAATATTTATAATATAATTACTATAATAGATGTTGATGATAAATCTTATATGTCTATTGAAGATAGTAGTTTGAACATGGACTAAATTCTAGAATTCAAATAATATGTTCATAATACTTTGTAAGTAAAGAAATAAGACCTTGAAATAAAATAATATATAAAAATAAAATATTATGTACATTAAAATATAGGCCTCTTGGTAGTAAAATTATTCTTTTATTTTATATATATTTTGATTAATATAAATATTCTATTAAAATTTAAAAATAAAAATTTAGAACTTTAAATTTTAATATTATTATATTTAAGATATAAAAATAATAATAAATAAATTTTACTAATTTTATTACTTATCAAATTATCCAACCTTAATTATAGATTTGTTTTTTTTTCCAAATCTATCTAAACTATATTTTGTACAATTTCTTTATTAATATTTATAACTAAATTATTTATTTTGTTCTAAGTAATAACAAAAAATTATTAAACCATCAATTGAATTATGCAATCTCATGCCATCAAGTTATCTTTAAACCTTGCCGAACATGTTTTAATACTTAATAAATATTCAAAAATTAGAATAGAGATGCAAGAAAAAACTTCAAAAAAAGGAAAAGAAAAAACTAAAACTATAAAATAAGGGTGTTGCTAATGCCACTACAACTTATTCTTAATTATTTTTTAATTATTTTTATTAAAATTAAATTTATTTTTTATATAATTTAAAAAAAATATTAGAAATATTACCAACTTTTTTATTGGAATTAAAAAAAAAATAAAAAAAAAATAAAATATGACAAGTGGGTGGTGTATTATGGTGGCAATAGCAAAAATCGTGGTGGCATTAACAATACTCTAAAATCAACTTTTAATTATAGGTTTATAGTTGTAATATATGGATATTATTTTTATCTTGTTGTTTTAATTGTGTACTTGCAAAAAATTATAAATCTGATTAAAATCTATAATTTTTACACTTTATAAAATAATTCGTTTATAATAATCTTTTTATAATTTTTTATTTCTAACTAACAATATATTTTTTATTGAACAAAAATATAATTTAATTTTTTAGTAATTAGCCAAATTATATCTATAATTTAATTTTTTTGTAATTAAGAATAATAGTAATTAGTATAAGTAGATATGTAACTATTAAATAAATTTATATTTTAATATATACTTTTTAATAAAAATTAATAGAATGATTTTAGTAAAATTTTAAAATTTAAATCACAAAAGATAATTCATTAAATTATAGATATAATTATTAGTGTACTATTTTTTAATTAAATAATATTAAAAAAATCATTATATCTTTTTAAAAAATTATACATAAAATTATAAAAGTCCTCATTTATAAATATGGTATATTTTTAATCACATCTATTTTTTTTTAATAAAAAAAACCTCTTCTTAGTTACAATAAATTAATAAGTCAATCAAAAAAATATTTTTTGAAATATATATATTATTCATTTTTATAAAAAAAATATATTTTAAAATATTAAATATGAAGGTCTATAATAAAATAATTATATTTAATCAAATTAATATATTTAATTTAATTTTATATATTTTTTAAGAATCTTAATATAAAAATAATGTTATTTTATTTTAGGTTTATACTATATATATATATATATATATATATATATATATACATAGTTTTAATAAAAAAATATTAAAGATTGATTATATTTTAGTAATAATTTGAAATTATTATTAAAAATAATAAAAAAGTAATTATCCAAATATCTTCCATCTACTTGGCATATATAAATATAAATAATTAAATATATATATATATATATATATATATATATATATATATATAATGATTTTCCTATTTTAGAAGATTTTTTCTTTAAAAAAATTGCATTCAATTATGTCAAGTGCAAAACAAAATTATTTTGTGCTTAAATTTGTGTATATTATCACAATTCAAAAGTATAATTTAATATTTATACTAACTGCCAGAAATAAAATAGAATGAGGATATACTAACTATGTTAAAAATATATTATACTTAATATCAAAAACATGGAGCAGTTTAAAATTAAAATAATTCTCTAAAAATTGAGAATATTAAAAAACTTGCAATATTTAATATTTAAAAATATTAGTTTTTATGCTTATATAACATTCATAATTCAATGTAAATAAATGTGTCTCTCAATCAAAAAATCTGTGTGATTTGCTTTGAAGTAGTGTATCCTTCTCCTTATTTCTTCTTGCAACATTTTATTTTGATTCTCTTAGTGAAGCTCAATTTGTATCTAATTCGATTTGATCAGGTTGGATGTGAATGATAATCACAATAGCGAATAATCCATCAAGAGCAAGGGCGACCAGTGCACCCGGTCACTGTCTCGTGATCATCACCTCAGGATACAAACAGACTGTTGCCGGTCAGAATTAAAGACGACTGGATGATCCGGTGACCGTCTCCCTCGTCCTCTCACACCCATGCAGAGTCTAGACAAGGGTGTCGCGTTTTTCAGGCTTTCAATGCTCGCGTAACCCTAGATCTTCCTGTTGGTATTACATCTCCAGGTTCGTGTTGGATTGCAGACATGGCCACAGGGGCTGCACGCCGTAGCGGTTCCCGCCTGGCCAAGCAGTTTGCGGACAAATTGACGCTCTCTTCGTCGGTAGGCGTGCAGAATGGGGGTGCAATGGGATCGCCGTGGGGGATGCAAGGTTTGGGAGCCACCAACGAGGTGGCGCCTTTCGGAGCGAGGGCTGCGTCCAACCAGGCTGTGCGTAATCGAATGCGCTCTGTGAAGAACATTCAGAAGATCACCATGGCTATGAAGATGGTTGCCGCGTCCAAGCTGAGGACCGTGCAGGTGAAGGCGGAGAACTCACGAGGATTGTTCCAGCCATTCACTGCGCTTCTGGGAGACGCACCTGCGATTATGGGGAACAAGACGCTTGTGGTGACCTTGTCCACTGATAAGGGTTTGTGCGGGGGTATCAACTCTACTGTGGTGAAGTACTCGCGGTCACTGTTGAAGTTGAATCAATTGAATGGGGAGGGTCAAGACACGAAGTTTGTGATTGTGGGAGAAAAGGGGAAAGCACAGTTGCAGCGGGAGTACAAGAAGAATATCAGCACTTACATCACCGAGACTCAGAAGGTATCGGTCAATTTCACGCAGTGCGCCATGATCGCTGACGAAATCATCAAGTCCAGTGAGTATGATGTCATCAAAGTGGTATACAATAAGTTCAATTCTGCTGTATCTTTTCTACCTACCGTGGCGACATTGCTCTCCCCGGAGATGTTGGCTGGGGAAGAAGCCCAGAAGATCGGTAACCTAGAGTCTTACGAGACTGAGGGAGCCGAAACTCAAGGGGAGGTTCTCCAGAATCTTGCTGAATTCCAGTTGGCATCAGTGCTTTACAATGCCATGCTTGAGAATGCTACCAGTGAGATGGGAGCACGTATGTCCGCTATGGACAGCTCTACTCGTAATGCTGGTGAGGTGCTTGATCGTTTGACTCTGAGTTACAACAGGTCCCGTCAAGCGTCCATTACTACAGAGCTTATTGAGATCATTTCTGGTGCCGCTGCATTGGAGGGTTAGTGTTGTTCCGGATCTTCATTCAAAGCGTTGAAGTTCTTTTCCAAGTTCGATTGTGGCCGGCTAGAGTATCAGGTTTTCCTCCTGATTATTTAGTTTTTAGGTATTCAGGTCACGGCAGCAGTTCGGGAGGTTTCCTAGACGCTTGTTCTTGGGAGTGTGAATATCTGCTGTTGGAACCTCAATTCCAGAGTAGGGTTCAAATGTTCTCCTGGCATTAGGATCTGTGTGCAGGTTTTTGTCTTGGTTGTTAAAGGAAATGAGCCAAAGTGGACTTCATAAGGAAGAGGCAACCCAGGGTTAATGTGGAGGGCCAGACATTTGCTGTGAGCTTATGGCCCTTAGGTCTTTTGTAGCTTCAGATCACCATTTGAATGGTGTGAATGGGTACTTCATGCAGTAGTTGTATCCATGCGTTACAGCATGTCTGGACATTGAAGAAATAAGATCTATTGAAATAGGATGGATGCTGTAGTTGCTTTCCCTCGTGGTAACTAGAATAATTTGGCTCAGCCGTAATTTGTGTGAAGTCTTGAAAATTTGGTAGCAGGTCATTTGAATTTCATGTTACTGAACAAGACGGGGCAGGCCTAGCATTAATAGTGGATCGATGCAATATGATAGTTGTGTTGAGGATCTGGGCACATCTTCTTCGTCCATGTTTTCGGGGGTAATCGATCCATACAGTTCTCATCTGAGTATGCTGTGTTTACTGAAGTATCACAGCAATTGGTTGTCTTAGTAATCCATGTGTTATGTTTCGTAAAGTGACATTAAACAGAAGTCATCAACTGTTTTCCTGCAGTTTTACTTGTATCTATTGTGCGTTAGCCTGGTTGCTCTAGACTAGGTGTCCAGTATCTCACACATGAATTCCTTAACAACGAACCATTGTCTCCCACAATTGATTAGTGAAATGTAAACCTACAGCAATTAAGTAGTGGAGTGAAATCAAAATTACTTAAATCGCATGATAGCTATGCACCAAAATCAGAACAATCTGATCCTACTAATTGTTTGACTCAGAAATTGATATTACTTATTTTACAACTAAGAGTGGTAGGACCAGAAGGGACTTGACTGGTAGAAATAATTATAACAGAAATTGATGTAAAAGAGATGTAGAGTAATGGAATAGAGAACACCATTAACTGTGTTGCCATTGATACAATTGATTTCATAACATTAGTTTTTAATTCAATCGGTTCAACTTAGTTTTTTATTGCTTCACAGAAAAACAATTTCACAAATGTTTGAAATGAACAGTTAATGTCCATGATGAAAAAAATGATAGATAGCCCTTTGTGTGCAGATATATACAATAACGTTGTAACTGTTCAATTGTCCTTGGTTCATATTTTAAAATCGACCGATTTTAAAGTTCGGTTAAATTTTTCGCATATCCAAGCAGAAATGCATACAAGTGTAGTGAAAACAACATAAACAGAAAAGGTCAAAATAAATACCTGAAGATACAGAATATTTTATAAAAACCAATAAAATTATCATGTCAACATGAATTATTTTTATAAAACATAAACTAGGGGAAGACAGTACCTTCTGATAATGAAATTCAGGTAAATCCAAATAATTCCAGATAAATCCACCAGCGAAACTACATTTAGTATCACCTAGTACAACCATCCCCTAAGTTATTTCTTACAAAAGAATCACAGAAGATGGCAACTAAATTATATTTGAAGCTGGTTACAGAAGCCGATCGATGAATAATTTATTTACAAAAAATGTTCAAAAATAAAATGAGGATGAAATCTTTGTTCGCATAGATGCAAGAATCTGAAAAGCTGCTCTGACAATTCTACTGCTGCACTACCAGGTTACACCAGCTTTCGGACCATGACTACGCTGTCCCCGCGTACGAAAACCTGCACATTTGTCAGGTGACGAGCAAAACAGCAGCAGAGAGAACAGTCAGGAGGCAATCGCTCGAACACACTGGAAAGTACTATCATTCACAACATTGACTTCATACTGACACAAAACCTCTATGTTTTCGTTGTAAAAACTAAGTATGAATATAGAGTACATGATAAATAGAAATAATTCATAAATGCAACTCATGATAACATGAGTTTCAAATACTGGTTATAATGTTATATTGCGGAGTTGTTGCTACGACAAAAATCAGCGTGCTTTGAAGACCTGCTTGAGATGCCGCCGCCGATATTCGAGTTTGGGAAACAACCTCAGTTCCTTCATCGCTTCCGTGAGGTTATCAACTCCAACTGCAATTTGTTCTTTTCTTTGACGCTCAGTCACATCCTCCCTTACTTTGTCTAACAAAAAGTTCGCAGACATTTCCTCTTCGTTTTGTGGTACCTTCGCTCGACCTCGCTTGTTCACAAGCCGAGGTACACGACGACGGACTGCAATCAGAAGGCCACAATCATCAGACCAGTATCTAGATATGTTATACACTCTCCATTTACATATTTTCAAATTGTTTCCACAAATTGCTCAACCGATGGTTAAAAACAGCCTTAGTCCGTTGGAATTAATCAAATAGTGGAGAAAGCTATACATCACACCGCATTGATTGCAAAGACAGAATGTTACCTGAATATTGTTCGTCAACATCATGCAGCACCTGCCCAAAAACCAATCGTTTTATTCAGTGATTCACACCTGCTAGATCAAAAAGAATGCTATGTATGTCAGCATTGTATTCCTAAGCCGAAGAACATTATTCTCTAAAAAATCCCTCAAAGTTCAATAAACGGAGTCTTAGATTCTTATCCCTTCCGAGCTCCTTTACGTGAATCTAAACAACCACGGAGTTTACCTTTACAGAGAAGATGGGTGTACCATGTTAAAATGTTTGTCCAAGGCTCGCACAAAGCCCACCATTGTACCCCGGATGCCATGCGTATGACGTGTCCAAACCTGAATGCGTGCTCTCTCTTCGTAGCATCTTACAAGTAAACCTAGAGGTCCTTGTCTTATTTTATCTGCAAATGACGAATCACACTCATTGATGAAGTTTGCACAACCTTAAAGATTCAAGCTGACAGAACAAAGGACTTCCGTGTTCTACTTACAGACCGTCTACTTGCGGAAAGGTGCGTGTCACTTCACTTATACGGTTTAGTTCTACTTTTTGTACCTGCTATAATGTCAAGAACCTTCGCTTGCCGAGCTCGCTCTGCTGCTTTCTCCAATAATAACGATGTGCGAGCCTGTGATCACATCAATACTCATACCTGTGAATAAACGAAAACCAACCTAACACCTAAAAGAAAGTTTGTTCTCGCATGGCAAGCAATTAATAAAGTGTCACCTCAGCCCAGGCTGACTCCCTCGAATTTAAAATCAAAGGGTAGAATACAAATCGAAGCGAAGTAGAGAGGACAGAAACATGATCAAAGTGGCTTTCTTCTGAGGTAATGTACGTGCCAGCATATCAACAAAAAGAAGTGGGTGAGACCTTAGCACGTTGCTGTGCAGCAATGGACTCTTGGGAGCGCGGGCCTCTCACAGGCGCGTTGGCTAGAGATTCAGGCACATCCTGCAATAGTTGAAGTTTGAGAAAAAAAATAGTAGACGACTCTTTCTGCAATGCACCCTAACCAACCTCTGTAGATTGTTGATGAGCATTACAGCAGATTCGCATCAAAACTACAGTTCCAGATTAAAAAAACCTATCCTGACTGCATGTCTACACTCCGCGGGTCATCAGAGATTGACTCCACTTCGTACACAAGCCAAAGGCTTATGACCCAATGAGACAGGATTGGATATCGCGGAAGGCTAACTGGAGTCAATTGACCAACAAAAGAACTCTTGCAATTCTCCAGTTTAAAACTACCAAAAAATCATACCCTGACTTACGATGCATTAATTACATAGCTCCTAAAATTAACTATATTTCAATCAAAGTCTTACGCCTGATTAAGTACGTATGAGGGTTTGGAGAAACTTACTGATGGCAGAATGCGACGACACTTGTTCAGATTATCCAATGGTCGTACGCGAGGGTTGGGAGGTTGGAGGCCCTCAGTCCTTAAAGCTGCCAAGGCGTCGAAATCCAGCTACAACTCAAGCATCATTCCCACCCAAGAAAAAACCATCACTTACATTCATTCCCTCCGACTCTCAATTCTAAAACCCAGGTTCATAATCCCTACGACTATGTGCTGACTGACTCAACCGAACAAAACAACCTGGTATACAGAGTGAAGAACCGCAATCTGGATGTCTAGAAAATGACAAGCCAGAAATGCACTCATCAATGTACTGAAATTCTAATTCGCGACCTTGCGCACCAAATCCTCATGACCACAGTAACAAAATAAACTGGAGCAAGCATCCAAATTAAGACCCAGCTAATACTGATACATTCCCCTGTTCTCTAAGAAAGGTACCCTTCGACATAGCAGGACATGA
The DNA here is from genome assembly GCA_036785485.1 of Physcomitrellopsis africana. Taxonomy (NCBI): domain Eukaryota; kingdom Viridiplantae; phylum Streptophyta; class Bryopsida; order Funariales; family Funariaceae; genus Physcomitrellopsis; species Physcomitrellopsis africana. The sequence continues at coordinate 46,872 of JAWRVF010001035.1, forward strand.
CACCAAAATGAGAGCACGAAGGGCAATTGCAAATATACCGAAAAGAAGTCGAGGCAGGGAACTGGATCAGCCATCGCTCAAGCGCCATAACTCACCCGACTAAGCCATCTAAGTTTGTATCATGCCGAGTTAGGGTTTCGGGCTTGGCCCCAACAGAAGTGCAAACGAAGTTCTCATGTTCGCTTTGTTCCCTTTTAGGATCCCATTCCCACTTGAACGAGGATTTGCTTTTTGCCTTTTCTGCTGTGTTTCAAGGCAGTTCACACCACGGCCAAGTTCCAAGTCCCGAGGCAGAGGCTCAACTGGTAGGGTTGCAAAAACCTATTTAAAAACGCATCCAAGCTTGTGGTAGTAGAACCCTACTTTGTGAAGTTCCAAGAATCAACTATTTTGGGAAATTCCAATAAGAATGAACGATTACTTGTTTTTTTCCTTTTTTAAACTAACAAATGAATGATCAATCTGAATGGATACATTAGTGCCTATGTATAGATGATAGTCCCAAAGTTGTAATAAATGTTAATTATTCAATGCATTTCCCAAAAAGTATAGAAATACAATACATAAATCACCCTGATAGTTGGTAAACTATAGTAAACTGTAGTTTTGTTTTCTGTTGAATTACTCAGCTTTTGGACTAGTCTGCAACTTCTAGAACTAATTTATTTTAATACGATCATTTTTATCTGAATAGAAAATTTTGGATATCCGCATTTCTAGTACACAGTGTGATTTATCCCCCGAAGCAGAGTTTGTGGTATTCCATGCAATTTAGGGCTTGTCTGTTCTAATCTTTAAAACTGTGACAAAGATTTTTGAGTTGTTTTCTCATCAACGACTGAGACGGAGCATTTTTTTCTTGATTAGTGCGAGAGGTTCTTTAGCATTGGATTGCTAATGCAGGGATTCGTCGCGGAAACAAGTTTATAGATAAGATCCATGAATATATTCCGCAATGAAGGACCCTTGATTTTCAGACAGATTTAAAGTTGAGGCATGAATTGTCAGAGCTGAACGACGAAGTCAAGCTTTTGTAGGTTGTGCATGAGGATAGCCTGCCAAGTTTTTTTACGAACGTTCGGATCCGTTTTTGTGGTTTCGAGTTGCGGTTACCTGCCTTGCAAATTTGCAGCACTAAAATAGTTTCTTCACCTGGCGACCGACATACTGAGCGTGCAGCAGCCGGAACATGGATGCTGGCTGTAGCATGTGCGCATACAGGCGTGTGAACCAATTCGCACAAATTACAAGGTCAGAACGTAGAAACAGAGGAGGAGATGTCTCTATACTTAAACCCTTTACTCTACGTCAAGAACTTGTCAAGCCATGGAATGAATCCAGGGTGTTGCTACACATCACAAGATCGTCAAAACCCAAGAACCGACGAAAAATCCTTTCTCGTTTCTTGAAGCAACGGATTGCCTGCAATGCATGGCCGCTAAACAACGTCACGAAACAACCAAATGCAGTGCCTGCGTCATAACCTAAACCTAATTAGCTCCAACAAAAGCCCATCGATGGCAACCCGAGTGAAGGAAAGGAACAGCGAACACGATCCGATTTCCATCACCAGGAACGGAGGGCAGCGAGATCATGTGTAAGCAAGCAGGTGGCTGAAGTGGGCTCGCCGATACGTCGGAATTCTAATCACCATCTGCAACCACCAACTTTTCTGTTGGCTTTCATGGGTCGTGAGACTTTTTCGTCACGATCTTTTCCTTTTTGGTATTGCTCATGGGTTTCTGTTCGAATAGGGTTACTTCGTGATGGATGACGGTAGCTTGTTGCGTACGAGCTACAAACTATTCTCAGAAGTGTGAGCACAAGCTTGAATGCTGTCCTGCTCTTGATCCGGTTCTGAGTGGTGTGCAGAAGCTTCATGACGGCCATTGAGAGAATTTTAGGAAATCGTGGAACAGGTTTTGTTGAAGGTAGGAGGTTTTTGCGTGTGGAGGCGTAGGAGAGAAGGCTTGTGGTGAGTTTTTGAAGATTTGAAGTTTGGAGGTGTGACCATGGCAGACTCCGTAGGGAAGACGCCCACACTGCAGCTGGTGGATGGCAAGGGCGGTTTTAATGCTGCCGGGCTGGATGCATTTGTTAAGAGTGTGAAGCTGGCAGAATGCGGACTGTCCTATGCGGTGGTGGCGATCATGGGGCCGCAGAGCTCCGGGAAGAGTACGTTGCTGAATCATTTGTTTAATACGAGCTTTGTTGAGATGGATGCGTTCAAAGGGCGAAGCCAGACGACACAGGGGGTGTGGTTAGCAAGGGCGGATGGGATAGATCCGTGCACTTTGGTGATGGATTTGGAGGGGACGGATGGGCGAGAGAGGGGCGAAGATGACACCGCATTTGAGAAGCAGAGCTCGTTATTTGCGTTGGCTGTGTCTGACGTTGTGCTGATCAATATGTGGTGTCACGACATCGGTCGCGAGCAAGCTGCGAACAAGCCGTTGTTGAAAACTGTGTTTCAGGTTATGTTGCGTTTGTTCACGCCGCGGAAGACAACGTTGCTATTTGTGATCCGTGATAAGACGAGGACGCCGATCGAGACCTTGGAGCCGATCTTGCGAGAGGACATTCAGAAGATCTGGGATACGGTCCCCAAGCCGGCGAATCACCAGCATACGCCGTTAAGTGAGTTTTTCAACTTACAGGTCACCTCCTTAGCGAATTATGAGGAGAAGGAGGAGCAGTTCAAGCTGCAGGTGGCAGAGCTGCGAGGACGGTTTCAAAACTCGATTGCTCCTGGAGGATTGGCCGGCGATCGGAGGGGCGTGGTGCCTGCGACGGGCTTTCCATTTAGCACGCAAGAGATATGGCGTGTAATCAAAGAAAACAAGGATCTGGATTTACCGGCGCACAAAGTGATGGTGGCCACCGTGAGGTGTGAAGAAATTGCGCATGAGAAGTTGAAAGGTTTGCTTGCAGATGAGGAATGGCGCAGTCTGGAAGAGAAAGCAAAGACCGATGTGGTGTTAGGGTTTGGGAAGTTTGTGAACGATGTGGTGGAGAAGTTTTTGCTAGCATATAACATGGAAGCTGCCTTCTTTGATGAAGGCGTGAGGGCGTCCAAGCAGAACTTCTTGACGTCGAGGATTTTGGATGTTGTGCAACCTTCATATCAGCTAGTGATAGGCCATCACCGGGCGAAAGTTTTGAACTCCTTTAAGATGAGTTTGGATACTAGTCTTGAATCTCATTCCGACGAGGGATTCGCTAACATTGTGCGGCGGTGCTCAAAAGCAGCTTTGCTTGAGTTTGAACGTGGATGTGCCGGTGCGTACGGTTTGCGTAATGGCATTCTCCATTTTTTTCGTTTTTCTTTTGGGAAATTACTTGTTTGCTCACTTGCAGTGATCATGGTGAAGAGTGTAATCAATACTGACAACAGAATAATATTTCCGAGTTAGATCTTGTGTATTTTGGGATTTTTGTCGTTACTGAAGAACGTTAGGGGTTTAAGGTATTTTGAATAGACCTTAGCTTTTAAATTCTCATTTCTTGAGAAGTCAAGCAATTGGAAATCTAGAGAATACGGATGAAGGAAATAGTGCAATGCAGCGATTTTATTTCCTAGTTTACTGTTCCTAAAAGTTTTCACAGCTTTGTGATCTGTGTCTTACATGGATAATGTACAGGTTATAGATAACGAGGGTCATGTAGTTGTAGATTTGTTCGGACTCAATTTTGGGGTATTATTCTGCTAGTTTTTGATACTCCTTGAATCGGTAGTCATCATCCTGCATTTATGTACTTCTTTTATCGGAAAAATAGTCGCATTAGAGAACTACGTGAGGTACCAAGTTGCAGTTTATACAAAGTATGATCGTAGGGTAATTGAATGTGAGAGTTGATGTTAATTCGTTATTCTTTGAGAATATGACGATGATGTTGCTCAGTAGGCTTTGATGAGAATCATAAGTAATCTTTATATGACTTCTAATCTGGCGTTGATGTTAACGATGGGCTTGGTGTTCTCAGATGCGGAAGTTGCTCGCTCAGGATGGGACTCTTCAAAGGCGAAGGAGAAGCTGTTTCGTGACATTGATACACACGCTCAGACTAAACGAAAGGAGAAGCTCGCTGAAGTGGTTTCTATGTTCGAAAATAAGTTGGAAGCTGCTCTTGATGAACCTACAGCATCTCTCTTGGACGCTGCAGCTCCTGATACATGGTCAGCCATAAGCAGGCTAATGGAGGCTGAAGTTAAAGATGCTACATCCAGATTATCAGACGCAATTGTTGGCTTTGAGCCATCTAAAGAGGAGGAGACGAAGATGCGCGATTCTTTATCGAAATTTGGACGGGGTGTTGTGGAGAAGAAGAGCAAGGAAGAAGCTTCTCAAGCTATTATTCGGATGAAGCAAAGGTTTATTAACGTGTTCGGGCATGAAGCGGATAGCATGCCAAGAATATGGGGAGAAGAGCATGACGTTCGTGCTATCACACGAGATGCAAGGTCTTCCTCCTTGAAGCTTCTTTCAGTATTGGCTGCAATTAGATTGGATGAGGACTCTCAAAAGAGTGATTCAATTGAGTCTTCTCTTAAACCATTGTTGGGAGACCAACCAGAGACTGCTCTTCAAAGGACAATATCTAGAACTGTGTCGGGAAACAACACCGCCATTGTCAGAGGCCAGTCCTCAGCATTGCATGCACTCTCTGTGGCTGCGTGGCCAGGAGTATCTTCCAACGACACCTTGATCACCCCCGTGCAGTGCAAGAGTATTTGGAGGCAATTTCAAACTGAAACAGAGTACACAATTAGTCAGGCGATGGCTGCCCAAGAGGCTGCGAAGCGAAACAAGTCATGGTTACCTCCACCATGGGCCCTCATGGCGATGGGAGTACTTGGATTCAACGAATTTATGGCTCTTCTTCGAAATCCTTTCTACCTCGTGCTAATCTTTATCGCTTACTTGGTGGGTAAGGCTGTTTGGGTCCAGTTAGACATCACCCGAGAGTTTGAGCATGGATTTGTTCCCGGTTTAATTTCCGTATCAACAAAGCTGCTGCCCACTGTAATGACCCTCCTTAAGAAGCTTGCTGATGAAGGCACACAAGGAGCAGCTTCAGGAATCAACAATAATACCGCTCGCACCAATGGGACTGATAGAATCAGGTACAGGGAATTGGCTGCAGGGCAGGGGTCTGTATCTAGCGGCCTCAGGGACGATGAACCTCAGGCGAATGGTAACCTTAGGCAGAGGCATGCTCTGGGGTAATGGGAGTTGTCTTAACAACTTATTGGATTATTTTATTCTCAACATTGGCGTAGTATGGAGGCGTTTGCTGTCCATCGAAGTTGGAAGCAAGACATCTGAGTTTTTTCTTTGCTTTTGTGCACAATTGTGCAAATTCTGAGTGTTCTTATTCAAAGTCTCTGAACATTCTTTTCTATTGAGCTTCAGATTCTTAGCAGCTGGACAATTTTCTGTAGTCTAGTTAGTCTATCTAGAAGAGTAACTCAGGTTCTTGTATTATGAAAAATACGACGGCGGAGATTGCGGTATTATCAGGTCACAGTGTGAGTCTATTCCGTTAGACTCGCGTTATTTGCAACATTGTATTTTCTGGAACCATTAAACTGATTATGAATACGTCATTCAGGTCCATTTTTGTCTTCAGTGTTTATCAATTTGATCACTTGCACTTGTTAGGTTAAGAACATGGCGCATTTTATGGTTGATTGTCTATGAAGCTCGAAACTTCGGTTCCAACTCTGCTCCTTTATGTTTTGCATTACGTCACATCGTCCATTGTGTGAGTCTGCGTCATCAAAATATCAAGCAGCAGGGAAATGTGATCAGTATATCCACAAACCGGGAGCTGGATCATGGGTTTGACAATAACGTGCCGAATGGGGTGCCACAAAAGAGTCTATTGAAAGAGACTTTGAATACGACCACACATATCTCAGCTCATCTACAGCACGGCACTGCCACGCTCTAGTGCACAGTGCAAATCAGGAACTATTGTGAGCTATTATTGCAAGAGAGGTCCTAATTCTACTACAATAAGCACTAAACAAGTAGACCTTGGGTTTGACAATGGAATTGCGACTTTCTTAGAGGCGATGGGACCAAGAATTAAGGGATGTTGAGGTCCCCCACATGAATTGTAAAATATCATCATTGATAGCAAGGAGTGGTCATAAGTATGTCCATCTTCATAAGATGGACATTCAAAAAGTAGGCCTAAAACTCCTTTGTAAAAGCTTGTGTAGCCAAGTTTAGAATCTTTTAGAAATTATTTTGAATTGAATTATATATAAATTTATTAAATAAATAAATAAAATTACCTATGTGATAAATTTTGATTCAATGAGACAAATAGTTTAGAAGTTTTACAACTTTTTATTTCAAAGATGTGGTTTTAGAAAATTGATGATTTAAAATTAAATTTTCTTATTCAATTTGCATATTTTATTACATTTTGGATTTTTATATGATTATAAAATTTTATACTTTTATTATATATATATATATATATATATATATATATAAAATCTTAGAAGGATGTATATAATATACTTCTTAATTTGATTAATAAGATTTGTTAGAAATTGATTTGAGAGCAATAACAACTTAAGACAAGATATGTATAAAGTATTAATAATTATTATAATTAATAATCATTATAATTTTTGGTTCTTATCATCTACAAAGAGTTGTTAGAACTTAGTAGTAAATTCATTTATAACAATTTCAATATATATTTTTTAGTAATGTATCTTTGTGATTTCTTATTGATACATTGAATTTTTTTTAATATTACATTTAAAACTTATCAAACTTATTGAATAAATTTTTTATTTTGTTGATATGAAGAAATAATCTAATGAATTATTTTTTATATTCATTAATAAATTCTTCTATAAAAATTATACTAAACATTTCAAATCAATAAAATGATCAATTATAATCATGTATAAAAGTTTGTTTATAGTTGATAAGGCTAAAAAATATTTATAATTAAAATTAATTAATCAAAAAATAAATTCAAGTAAGTAAGTATGTGTGCACATATGTATGTATGTATATTACATAATGTAAAACAAGATTTTCCGCTTAGGTTAGGAGTCACACTAGGTCCTAGTTACTTCTCCAGTAAAGTATGCAGTGAGAAAAGTTAAATTTTCATGTAGAAGGAGGATCCTAGTTACTTCCTGAGTAAGTAGTGTGAAAAGCTCAATGCATGTGGAATGGACTCTAAAATTGAATGTGGGCTTGGGCTAGGGCTAACACTAGGTGGCCATGACCCAATGATATACAAACTTGTGCATTATGCAGAGGGCAGACCCTAGTATATATATATATATGTATAAATAAACCTTAAATTTAGGACATTTGGCATTTTTTTAAGAGAAGTTTTAGTTTTATTAACTACAATAAGACAAAGGAAGAAAGAAAAAGAAAAAGAAAAGAAAACATGAAATATTAAAAATTAAATTAAAAATCATCTCTAAAAAATATCAAAGAAGTTAATTCTATTCAGAAAATATAGAACATTATATAAATATTTTTCTAATTTTTTAAAGTTTTTATTTTTATTTTTTATTTTTATTGCAAATAAAGTCCTTATAACAAAGTTTCAAGAAATATATACAATATTAAAGGCAATCAAAGTTTCTAAAACACAATATGAGAAGAAAGGTGAAGATAATTACTTTACAAATTACAATTCTTTTACATTGACTACAGATCTAGTACAACAATAGATACCTTATCTTTCGTGTCTTATATTGGATAATTTTTTTCTACTTTAGTAAAAGATATGTTTTTTTAGATAATTTGTATGAATAAATATTTTTTCAAAAAAGATCATTCTAATTTTTTAATCAAAATATTATCATGTTTTATTTGACTTTGTTGTTAACAACCTTCAACAAAGATGTATATTTTTATGACATGAAAAGAAAGAATAAAAAAAATAATGCAATTGTTATTGGTGATATCCTAAAACTTTATAGTTTATACATATGTATAGAATCATAACTTGATATGAAAACAAATTAGTTACACATTTACAGTTGGAAGGTGACATTTTAAAAAATTGTACATGTATAGTTTGTTGATGTATTAAAAAGTCAATATATTAAATGAACATATTATTTATAATTTTTGAAATAAACAAATAAGTCTATGTATTAATTGTGTCTAAGATAGCTAAAAGAGATTTATTGCACTTGATTAGTATATACAAAATGAATGTTTTATTAGTTAAAAAACCTCACTTTCATAAATATGTATATATATGTATATATATATATAGTTTGTTATGTAATAAAAAAATAAAACTATAAGAGATACTTATAAGTTAACTTAAATTAATGATTGACTGATTGACTAAATAGAACAAAGTTGTTTAAAAAGTTTGATATTTGCAGTAGAATTTTTTATATTTCTATTTAATTTGAAGGTATATCTAGGAATCTCTTTTTTCACACATACAAACATTTAAAATAGACAATCTTTTGTATTTGTCTCACCAATGTTTTGCAATGTTTATAAATAAATGCATTGTGTATTGTTAGTTAAATCCATAATGATGTATTAATTTCTTTAAAATATAAAGTCATTCAAAATTGAATAAAGAAATAACATAATATGCTTGTTTGGATTATAATTCAAAGATAATGAAAGTAGAATTTGTTGCAACATTTTAAGTATGACATTTTAAAGAAAAGAACAATTCTTTCAAACAGAGGATTTCAAACTTAAATAAATAAATAAATAAATAAACCCACATTGAGGAAAAAAAGATGCAGTTATCTTAAATCAGTTAACATGTACAAATACTGTGGATTTTTAATATTTCAATAGATTAGTATAATTCCAAGAACAATTTGTATGTCATTCTCCATTATTGATCAATTTATTGATTGATTTTAAAAGGAAACATAATTCCCTCTATAAAATAAAAATAGTAATAATAATAATAAATATATTTAGCATAAAATTCAAATTTTTTGCTTCAAGGTGATTGAATGTATTTGAGAGAAAATATTTTGTTTCAGATTACAAACAGTTACCAATGCTACATGCCATCCAGATTCAAAGACATTGTTTATTTGAAAAGAAAGTTATCATGTTAATTGATTTATTTTATTTTTAATAGTAGTAATTAGAATTTTATTTTTTTGTAATAAATTTTCTACAGCAGTCCTTCATTTTGTTTAAATATGTTTTTAAATATTTAATGATACATTGTCAGTGTAACTGAAAAAGTTCTTAAGATAGTTTGAATTAGTAATTCTGAAACTATTCTATGTATTTATTGTTGAAAAATATGAAAATAAATGATGGTATTGAAAAAAGTAGGAATCTTATTTATTTATTTATTTATTTCTTTTTAAGATTATTATTATTATTATTATTTGTACCAGTATTTTTTAAATTTTTACCTCCTCAAAAAATTTAGTTAATTAACTAATTAATCACTTCTTAAATTAATTTGAATAAATGTGAATTTGTACAAAACTTGAGTCTATGATTACAGCCTCAGCTCAATACATGTATTTACGTACATTATACAACTAATTGGAGAAATGATTTAGATACATATAAATATGCATGTAAGATAAATAATACTTTTCCCAAAATAGCTTCTACAATCAGTGTGCTCTTTCATGAGCATCATCTTGCATTAAAAACACCCTACAAAACCCCTGAGATAGATGGGGTCGGGATGACGTGGCGATTCCAGCATGGGTTGAACGATCCACCGTGGAAGGGGGGAAATTGTGGGAGGCCAAATGATGCCCTGCAGGGTTAATGCGACACCTCCACGTGGCAGATTCTGCAACTGCAAAGATGACATTAGAGTCTGACCGGGCTGGCGAGGGTGCTGCCCGCCCGCCCTTCCACCCTGCTGCCCTCTTTCTCCAGGGTCCATTAGGGTTTCGGACCTATCAACTGCTATGTGGGCTTGGTGGTTTGGGCTTCGGGTGCACCAGATCGCCCAGGAATTGCATTGCTGGACTGCCAATGCCAAGTTTCCATCCTCTTCTTCCTTCTCCAGTTTGTCGATGTGCGCGATCGCTTCATCCAGTGCTTCGTAATCCTCTTCTTCAGGGTTTATCTCATTCCAACACTTAATCCGAAAGAGAACCAAGGTTTAAGTTTCTTCTGGGTTTAGTGTTTTCTTTTTCCGCTTGCGATTGGAAGGTTTTGAGCATTCGATCTGGGTTGGTCTGTGTCTGCAGCATTTTTTTTCTCTCAAAAGCAAGAGAGGGAGAGAGAGAGAAAGAAATAGCTCCCCGCGAGGTCATGGGTTAAGGGTTAAGGGTTTAGGGTTTAAGGGTGCTTGGATTTAGAGAAGGATGAAAGCAATATTTTTTTTTGGGGAGTTTCGCGTGTTTTTCTTTATTCCTTGAATCAATGGCATTTGGTTCACAGCATTCTGTAGAGTTTGAAAACAGGGTCGAAGGAGTTTGACGTAAGATTTTACCAAAATCTAGATTTAGAGTTGTTTCCTTCGTAGAAATCCTGAAACGAGGCCGATTCGAAATGTAGTGACGTAAGAATCTTGAAGACTTTGAAATGCATTCCAAAATGCGTTTAGACGTTGCAGAAAGTGATGGTCATTTTTTTTATTTATCATTTTAAGATCATAGGTTCCACTGAAGACACTCTAAGTGACTTTGCCAATTAAATTTTCATTCTCTTGGTAGATGAATTGCTTCTTACGCAGTAGTGTTATAACAGCTCCAATCTGGGCTTCCATTAATTTATGGTGAAGTTACTTACATACATTTAGACTCGCAATTTGGTACATCATGTTCGCTCAACGGGGTTTCAGAGCAGCGTCAGAATCTGAATTGAATTCATGTAGTGGCAGATAGGAGGCTAATTTGAGAGCAGGAGACAATGTGATGAGGTGATCAGGGTTTACGTTTGACTTGGTAATTATGGTTTTTAGTTCTGCACGGTATTTATCATATCACTTACCTCATGAAGATTTCTGGGGCGCTTGTATGGAGCCCTGGTCATTGTCTGCTGCACAAATATTTTATTTTATTTCTTCGCATGGTTGTCAATGGGTGAAGCTCTACGTCGTCTCGACTACTAAATCAGACGTTTCTTCGCGTTTATCTCTGTACTAACATTGTGCGTACATTGGTACTCCAGAACAAGTTGACGTAAACCGATGTCGAAAGTGTGGAGAGCAGCACGTGCTGCTTATTTGCAGCGGTATGTTTTTATTTCATCTCTCGCTTTTGATGTAGTTGTAAAAAAGGCCCACTTTTATCAACTAATGTAGGTGATGGTCTGTTCAAATGTTATTTAGTGTGGTGTTTGAACTTTTAGAACCTTATGTAGTTGCTAGAATGTGGTAAACTCGGTTAGGCGATTTCTTTATCGTGTGGAAAATACTCCGCTGATGTTGATGATCTTTTCTGGCCTACTCAATTTTTTAAAATTTTCATTGATCAGCAAGTTACAAAGCCGTTTCTTTCTTTTTAATTTGTATCATTTTAGAATGATGATAATAATAATAGTAAAATTTCCCTCAGATCATTGCGTTCTTTGTTAACAGCACGCTGTCAGATGGCTCAATGTATTATTGGTGATTTTTTTGCAGAGCCCAGCGAAGCTCTGCTCAAATAGTTATTAGTGGAGAATATTCACCTGGATTGTCAAAGTCCTCATCGTCAACGACGGGCAGGCTCGGAAGTGTTATACCCAGCCAGGATAGAGTTGGCTACAGTTGGTGTGTCCCAGAGCAAAGTAGCTCCCGATCGTTCTCTACGCAAGTTGAGTCATTTTCGGGAGTTGAGGAAGGAAAATCTGAGGACGTTCCCAACGCTGAGAATGAGGCGGATGACAATGCAGATGGGCTTGATCTTGGAAAGTCTGTAGAAGGTGCGCTTGAAGGTTTTGCATCTGATAATAAAGTGTTGGATGAAGAAAAGAACAAAAGCCAACAAGCTTTGTGGAAAAAAATTGAGAGTACGAAACAAGGCCCACAAAAGTCGGTTGTACCCCTTATTAAGGAGTGGCTTAACGACGGATATGCCCTTGATAAGCGAGTTCTGGTTTCTATATTGATACGTCTTAGACGTCGACAGCGATACAAACAAGCTATGGAGGTGAATATCCTGCCTGAAATTTTGTAGTTGCTTATTTAGAATAAGCACGTTATCTTCATTATGCTTATCATTTAAACTCAATTTCTGACCAAGGCTTGTAATGTTCTTCTCATTATATTGTTGCTGTGAATGTCCAGCTCGTCTCATAGTTGCATTATGTACTGCAGATATCCGATTGGATGTCAGAAGAGAAGGACATCAAGTGGGAGGTGGCAGACAACATTGTCCGAATCGATCTCAAGGCTAAAATGAAACAGTTCGCTGTTGCGGAGCAGCTGCTGGAAGATTCTCCTCCCGAGTTCAAGACAGAGCTTGCTTACCACACTCTTTTAAAGAATTATGCGGATCATCAAATGGCACAGAAAGCTGAGGCTTTGTTGGAGAAGCTGAAGGGTACAGGCATTCTCACTCTGCCATTTGCTTTTAACCAGATGATGCTTTTATACAAGCGGAAGGGGATGATGAACAAAGTAACAGAGATATTGGCGGATATGAAGACACATGGTGTTCCAAAGGATGTATATACCTACAATATTTTGATGGATGTGAAAGCTAGGAGTGGTGACATTGAAGGAATGGAGAAAATATTCGAGGAGTTGAGTGCTGATGAGAATGTGAAGGCAGATGCAGCGACGTTTGGCACCCTAGCAACTTTCTGTGTTCATGCTGGCTTACTAGACAAAGCCAGGACTTATCTGAAGGAGATGGAAGAAGATGATGTCTTCAGGAATCGCTCTGCATATGATATTCTTATTTCACAGTATGGTGCTGTTGGTGATCAGGAGGGGGTTGAACGGGTTTGGGAGAAAGTAAAGAGCGGCCCTGTTGTTTCGAACAGGAGTTACATAACAGTTATTGAAGCATTTGGAAAGCTGGGTATGGTGGAGAAGGCAGAGGAGTTATATGGAATTATGAGCAAGTCAAAGGGTTTGATCCTTAGTCGTCAGTTCAATTCTCTATTGAGTGCATATGCGAGACAGGGTTTGATGGAAAAGGCTGAAAAGCTTGTGGAGGACATGGTGAAATTGGGCCGAAAGAAAAATGCCGTCACGTATCATCACCTAGTGACTGGGTATTTGAAGAAGGATCAGCTTGACAAGGCGTTGGCAGTAATGAAAGATGCACAAGGAGACTCTAAACAGGGTCGAAGCAGATTGTGGGTTGAAACTTTGGTTTCTGTTTTGGATGCATATGCTGAGAGAGGGGACGTAATCAATGCTGAGAAACAGTTCCAAGATATCAAGAAAGCCTACCCAAGACCTAACATTCAGGTTTACAATATATTGTTAAAGGCATACATCAATAGCCGTGTGCCAGCTCTTGGATTCTTGCAGCGCATGTTAGCTGACAAACTCGTTCCCAACGAAGAAACGCTTAATTTATTACGGCAACAAACAGGACAACGAGAGGAAGTACCTGAGACTCTAGCTCAACCTGAAATCGCTTCTTAACTCTACTTCAGACATCCTCCATCCTGCTTAGTCCCCTTGTTCGGCTTAAAAGGCAGGACGTGTGCCAATTTCATCAGGACTAAATGACCAAGCCTAGTTCCTGGAGACGTGAAGGTCTTCTGGTTGCATGGAAGATATCTCTTGCCCTAATGTTCTATGCAGTCCTTGAATGAGAAAAACACCTGATTGTGAGATACCTCACAACTCAGACATGCAGAGAGGATTATTTAGGAATGTGCATTAGGCTACAGTAGTTTAGGTTCGCCCAATCATAGAATCATGCAAGCATATCACATCAACTGCCCCCTGCCCTAGGAACTTGTGGGTTTCCGCTTCATTTCTTCCAGAAGTAATATACGCAGAATACACACAATGGTTATTGCATGTTACTCATATTATTTGGATTTCAGGGTCTGAAACTGCTGTGGGTAGTTCAGAAGCGATTGGTTTGTCTAACAGGCATGTAGTATATCACTTGTTGACCTGAGGCACTAATTCACTTAAGACGTGTCTCTCGAAAATCTACTCCCTGGAAAAGCATGTGACAAACTGGAGATATGAAAAGTGGCACTGACGTCATACTGCCCAGCTTTTGAGTGTTCCTATTCCAGAACTTTAGTGAGGTTTTCTTAAGTCCTGCAGTATTTTCGGTTTGCAACGTTGAACTTGAACAGGCCTGGAGGTGTAACCATCCTCATTGACGCATGATGAGGTACAGATGTTCTTTTAGACATTTGTATTCGTGTATTGAAGTCATTGTAATAAGCACATTTAAATGACGTAGGGATTGCCATCACACTGATGTGGACATCAGAAACCTTTACGAAGACTACCTCATTGCCACTTAGTATGAATGTAGGACAGTGTCAATTTAGTGTGAATGGTAATGTTTTTAACTTGCAAAAGTATCAAGGCAACACCGTTTTGAGGTGGGTAAGTCCAACCCCATGCACACACACAAATGGTAGCGCATGAAAGCGAATGAGAAAAATTCTCCTCATTTTTGGACATGCTTTCCTTAATGCACACTCTGGAAATAGTTTTTGGAAATCGAAGTTGAGTCCTCATCATCCGAAAATAAAATGAAGACAGTAGCAATGTTGTGGGTTACTCTCCTCTGTGGGTGAGAATGGTTTTAATTCACTGCAACCAGCAGTTTGTGTTAATTAAAAGGAATGTTAGGACTCAGAAAATCATGATGAGGTGTTTCTACGGTGAATGTATCGAAATGATGCGAAAATAGTATTGTTTTGATCCGGAAATAGTTCTAACGAAATCTGCTGGAGGTTTAAGTTTTGTAGCCAGGAACGATTTTTCTTAAATATTTACAAGTGAAGGTAGCAAGTTGCCGGTATGAAAGGGATAGTAGGTAGACTCCACAGTATTGCTGTTGATTGATGCTAGGGTATGAATGAAGGCAGTCGTGTTCTGAGTTACCATAATTAAACGAGAGGAGAATTTAGTATTGACTTATGTCAATACGTGCAGGACCCAGTCACCTGCCACTGCACATCAATATTAATCATACATGATTTGTTTCCGTTCAAAAACTGGCGAGTGCCGTTAATCGCTATCCATACTGCAGCATATTAGTATTACACTCCAACATGCATCATCCTTGAGAAGCTTGTAAAAATGTTAACTTGGAATTGAATCTGAAATCGATTTGATGAATGATTTCGCACAGCTTGCAGTTGCATTATCAAGTATGCAAGGGATCTAATACATGGGGCCTACAAAAGGAGAGATCAAGTGTGGACAGGATGAGCTCTCCTTACAGCAGCAGTTACGATTTGGGCAACGTCATACAGCTGCTGCACGGCGATCCCGAGCTGGTCAGAGAATGACCTCCAACTGTGAGGTCGTTGTCGCAGAGGGATGGTGACAGGGCTACCCTTCAACGGCATAGCACGACGATGAGTCTCACTGACACTCCTCATGAAGGCTCCGACGCCTGCCATTAGTGACAACCTGGCCGTCGTCATCATGTGCTGCAGGGGCACCAGATTGGCGACACGACATCCTAGTTGTTTAGTTATGAAAGAAATAATTTCTGTGTTTGTAGATGTAGTCGACCTGTCTTTCGTGACCTGCAGTACGATGTGCTGCAGCCGCGCTGGATTTAGGTGAAAGCTCATATACGTCCAAATGATCCCGTGACGAAGAAATCCCGACAGACAGGATTTATCTAGAGCTAGCAGTGTTTGCTTGCGCGCGCGCGCGTGTGGTGGGGTCGAAGTCATGGTGAGGCTTTGAGGTCATAGGTTTGACAGTTCGATGGAGAAATGGGTCACATGTCAGTTTGAGTGGTGCTGTTGCCCACTTGCGATTATAGAAGCTCAAGGGTCTGTAGCGCTTCAGCGCTGAGTGTGATGCTGAAGATGTGAGAAATTTTTAGTCGGAGAGTTAGTCAGGAACGACGCGAGCGGTGAGAAGCGATGGCGTCGATGGCCGCTAGTGTAGTCTTCATTTTGCTAATCTCTACTCTTCTCAATGCAGCGAGTGTGATGCCCGAGAAGCACGTCAAGTCCTACCCACATTGGCGTCATGGCCACAAGCAGCATCATCGGAAGGATGTAGCGCCTGGCAGTGGTACCAGTGTTGCTGTCACGGAGGCTTGCGCTGCCACAAGGTACCCGGCTTCTTGTTTGAGAGCATTGAACAGTGATCCTCGATCGGCTACTGCCGTACCACGAGAATTAGTAGCCATCTCAATCGGAGTAGCCCATCGTTATGCAACGATTTCTCAAGCTGACAGCCAGACATTAGCTGCACAATCAGCCACTTCAGGCAATGTCATGCTCATCTCCATCTCCAAAATGTGCAGTGAAGGGACAGATTTAGCTGCATTCCATACCCAAAACTCGGAAAATGCTGTCAATGGGCCACTTCTTAACGACGTGCAGGCATGGCTCAGTGGGGCTCTCACGTTTACGACTGACTGCAGTGCCGGCCTTGGGCAAACCTCCACTGCGCTGCCCTTCGTGAATGAGATGAAAGGACGCCTGGACGCATCCCAGGAGATGATAAGCAACGCTCTTGCCATGACCGACGCGCTTGTGAACTACGGCCCCAACACCGTTCTGTGGAAGCCGCCCCCTCTTAGCAAGGACCACATGCTCTATGAGATCACGAGCTTCGTCGCGCAGCACGAGCTGGACGCTGCGTCTACGTCGCCCAAATGGCTCAATGCCGTAGACCATAAACTCCTTAATGGGACACTTCTTGCATCTCCTTCTGTCACTGTGGATATATATTCTGCGTTCTCGAGTATCCAGCGTGCGGTGGATCTTGCTCCAGACTGGAGCACACAAAGGTAGGTATTATTTAACTAATACTAATTTGGTGTCACCAGCGTTACAGGAAGACCGTTGTGTTAGAACTTGATTTGCTGTGTTGCCATGAAAGTATAGTTGCTGTAATTGAGGTGGGTATTAGGAATGCCCTCAAGGTTGCAGATGTAGACTTCAAGTTGTACTTTCATGTTTCCTTTTTTCTTCATCAACTTCTAGCACAGGGCATTCTAAGAGCTTAGGATGAGCTGTGCAGCAGAGAGATTGTCTCAGTTGATGTAATTAACTTCCAAGTAAAGGTTTTGGATGAATTAATGTAAAGATAAAATAATTTACATTAGAAATAGAAATTTCTTTTGAAGTCTGTCCTGGACATGTAGCTTTAAGGAACTGATAACCAACTGCCTTCTACGCGTTGTGCGCCATTAGATACGTGATTTACATCAAGACAGGAGTCTACAACGAGGTGGTGAGAATTCCAAAGCAGAAGACAAATCTCATGTTCTTAGGAGATGGAACTGACAAGACAATTATAACAGGCAGCATGAGTGATTCACAACCGGGCATGATCACCTGGGCGACAGCGACTGTTGGTTCGTAATTCTATTACCGATTCTCTAACATCAGATAAAAAATCAATCAGTGCAACATGGTCGTATGGAAAGGTTGTGAATGCTATTTTGTTTGCCATGGTGCGCTGTGAATTGTTTGCTGGAATTCAACTTTGTAGTGTATGAGAGGTTTATGTGTGCTCTTTTGAGCTGATTCTTTGACTATAATAAACATTCCCTTGTCGTATTTGAAGTCTTGCGGTTGCCAATCCAGAATCTTGAGAAAATTCGTGACGTTTGTTGTTGCAGCTGTCAGTGGTTCTGGCTTCATAGCTCGAGGTGTAACATTCCAGAACACCGCAGGCCCTGCTGGACGTCAAGCAGTGGCCTTGCGAGTAAATAGCGATCAGTCCGCCTTCCAGAACTGCGCCGTTGTGGGATTCCAAGACTCTCTTTACACGCATTCATTACGGCAGTTTTACAAGGATATGTGGATTTCAGGTACTATTGATTTTATTTTTGGAAACTCTGCTGCAGTCTTCCAAAATTCCCAGTTGGTGGTTCGTGTTGGAGCGCCTGAAGCCACCACCAGCACAGTGACAGCCCAGGTAATGCACGAGTACTCTTGGTATGTTTTCTAAGTCTTGTCTAGTGAACTTCATCAGAAACTTCAATTAGAACTATCACACTTCGTCCTGCATTAGTGAAAGGTTTTCCTGTAAATTTCCCAAACTTACTGTACCTCCATCTGATTTAATTGCAGGGTAGAACAGATTCTGGTCAAACCACTGGGCTTGTCTTCCAAGACTGTTCTATCCTTGGAACGCCTGAATATGTGGCTTTGTTTCAAACTAATCGGCAAGCACACCAGGCCTTCCTTGGCAGACCATGGAAAACTTTCTCCCGCACCGTGTTTATCAGAACGTATATCGATCAGATCATCGATCCCTCGGGCTGGTTACCATGGAACGGAAACTTTGCTCTGTCTACCCTATTTGCTGCTGAGTATGGGACCTATGGTCCTGGTGCCGCCACCATCAACAACCGTGTTACATGGTCAAGTCAGCTTTCGACACCTCAAGCTCAGGCTTTCTCTGTAAGCTCCTTCATTCAGGGTCCATCCTGGTTGCCTGCCACTGAAATCCCATTCACTCCGTAACCACTTCTGTATATCTCATCCTATTTAATTTCAGTAGTCTTTGAGGGAACATTTCCATGTAGGCAGAGGTTCGATTTCACGGGTTCAGAATCAGATTGGTATCAAGCACCTGAACTTGGAGGAGCTCTAGTTACCCGAACATTCTCAGGTGGATTAATTCAGAGGTGACCAAGTCACGTGTGGCTCATCAGGATGCTGCTACAACGATGAGGAACGCCTGCGCATCATGTGCTCGATTATGGGCTCTTCCCAAATCAGACTTCACTCAGCTAGGACGTTATCATTAGTCCTTGTACCACTAAATTAGCATCCCACAAATGCAGTTCTCAATATTCTTTCAGCAGCTTGTGTCAGTAGCAGCTTTGAACGTTACGAAAAGGAGTGCAGACATTACAGTGAGACAAGTAGAATTGAAGATCTTCACTGTCTACGAGTTGAACAGGATCATCGGTAAATATTTTTCCATTTATGAATCAGCTTTCTTATAAATATGATCTTCTGTGGCAGTTGACAATGAAGTTGAGGATGAAACAGATTTGTAATGTTCATCAGGGACAGACGAAAATTCTGACTTAGAATCTGTCTGCGTGTTAACTACTGAACTGATGGACAATCCACGAACTGTAGAGAATTTCTCGATCATCTGTTTACAAAAATGGCATTCTTTTCTTTCATAATATCTTTGCCTTCATACGAAGAGTAGCCAGTTGCAACCAGCAATGATCCTAATGATCGTAGTAACATCGATCAGTTCCAAAGCTGTCATCTGCCGCCTTAAGGTAATTTCTGACTCCCTTCTGTATGAACAATGTACCATTATAGCCTATGTTCACGTGGGTATGGGTGAAAATAAAAATCACAATTCACCTTAAGTCTCGTGAGGGTGTGAGCCCATTTTATGAAATGCTGCCTTCTGATGTAACATCCACAACCTTCTACCCCGATTTACATTCTGATTCAATCGCTCAAAGCCCCGAGGAATTCATCAGTATACGAGCTGTACTGGCGTCTTCAACATTCCTGTCATGGGGTGTAATGATTGCAATGAATAGTGGAAGAACTTCAATCAGCTTCCTTAACTGTGCCGGTAGTCTCCACTCCGAAATCGTGCAACAGACGCTAAACTCTGCGGCGCCTACCAACTAATGCATAGATTGCATCACCAGTAGTACCTGCAGATGAATCTTGATCATCTTCAGCGAAATTTGGTAATTGTCGAGCTCACGAAGGAGCAGTCCAGCTGTACAGGCCTTTCCTTTTGATGGCTTAGGACTTCAATTCATCATGCGAGCTCCACTTTACCAGCTACAATTATTCAAGAGACTAATCACCACCAGGTGAAAATACAAAAACTACCTAAATTATTTCCCAGTTGTGATGAGATTCCAGATGGTTCTGTACATCAGATCTTTTTACACCCATTTCTCTCCCTGTACCAACGGGACTCCACCATGCAACTAATGACCCACCCAATAAATGAAATGGGTCTACAGTACAGCACAGCGCGTTTCTGCTCAACGAATGCAATGAATGGAAATTTCGCCAACGTAGCATTCCCCAACCCTTCCAGAAAATACCTACAATTTTCTCAACATATGTCCACAGTCCAATTTGGTCCGCAAAGCAGTTGAGTGGACATCAGAGCATGTTTCTAGGAAGATAAGACAAGCGAAGTCAAAGAGTCACTATTTATCATCAGAAAATCTAGACACTTCAAGAGTAGCTGGAAGACTTTCATCTCAAACCTTAGGGTGCATACAGACCCACGAGTACTAACGCTGCCATGAGGATCCATTCATCATGAATCCACAGATACAGTCCACCGGAGGTAGCGAGCACCGCAGTCCAACTCATGAGCACTTCGTCACAATCGTAAACTCTCTACATGGCCTACCAAGACTTCTATCTCATGTTTAACCTTCATTGAGCTTACTGGAGCTTACTTGTTCAGAATCATAGCCATGGCCACCAACAACACTGCACGCAACTCGGCGTGCAGAAAACACTTCCAACTTTGCATCTAAACCCGAGAGTGTCCGGAAGACTGCACACTGCATACACTTCCACACTTTCACACCGTCCCTCTGAAGGTCAGAACAAAAGGGTGTTTAATCAAATCAAGGAATGTATGTGTCGACGCCGAAGCATTCTCCAACATCTTCAAAAGCTAGCATGCGAAGGATATGTTTCACACCAAGTGAGAGACCTGTATGGAGAACAACTGGAACGAAACAGCTCTTTTGTTATTTCCAACGTTGACAACATGGTCCCTCTTTACTGAAATTGGTTGCAGCTCATCATGATAAGCAGTTTTATTTATTTTATTTTCCATGAGTACCTAACACCTGTCTTGTTCAACTTGCGAACAATAAGCTTGCTTCTATTGAATGATGAATGTGATTTATGCAAAAGTGTTATTTATTCTTCTTTGATACACAATGTATCCCTCCGTCTTTATTTTGCTACATGATAGCCTACTTCTTGTGATTAATGTTGTTAAGATTGTTTTTAATTTATTAGTATTTATATTGTGAATCAGAAATGATAGAAGATAATAGTGGTATCATGCCTCTCTTCAATTGATGTCAAGTTAAATAATAATTAGCAATGTTTCTTTTAAAACGACTTGACAAATTTATTTATTTATAGTATGAATTTTTGGTTATCTTTTCTTTAAAATTTAGATGTTGGTAAAAACAATTCTTCCTATGGATATGAGGACTTGAACTTGTTATTTTTGATATTATCTTCACATCCTTCAAAATTTTTTATTATTGCATCAATTTCTTTGGCTTATTAATTTGCTTCTTATTTAATTTAATTTTTTGCTTTTATTTTTTCTTATTTTTTTATTAAATATTTTTGTTATACTTTGCTTAAAGTATATTTGAAATAATTCTATTAGCTTTTGTTTGATTTGAAATTCCTTATATAAAAGCTATATTTGTATTACAAAAGTCTTGTTAATCTTTGTTAATTTATAACATCTTTGAATTATTTATAATATTTTTTAATATTATATTCACATATTTTATTATGTATATATATCTATATATATATATATATATATATATATATATATTTTGATATATATGTTATTTGGATTTATTGTCTTTTTTTAATATATATTAATTTTATATTCTATTATTTTAAAAAATTACTATTATATATCTAATTCTTATTTTATAATTTATTTATTTATTATTATTATTATTATAATTATTATTTAATTAATATAAAAAAATGATAGTTGAAATCTTTTTTGAATCAATTGTCAACTTTATTGATTTATTTTTTTAAAGAATCAATTATTATTTTTAAAAATCAATATATATATATATATAATGATTTATATATCTTTTTTTAGATATTTTATTATTTTATTTTTATTAATAGAATATATTTCTTTAAATATACTATTCTCTTATTTTTATATATTTTTTACTTACTTATAATTTACTTTGAATCTAAAATATATATATATATATATATATATATATATATATATTAAATTTCTAAATATATAATATCAATCTTATATATCTTCAAATTAATATTTTATCCATTTTAATTTTTTATTTAAAATTTAAAATTTAAATTTTTTTATTTTTAATAATTTTTTATTAAAATTAATTAGAATAATAAATTTTTTTCCTACAAAATTTGATTAACTTAAATTAAAAAAGATTCAAAAAAGAAGTAGATGAATATTATTTTTTTTAATTTAATTTTTATTTTGAGGCGGTTGATATTTAATCCATGCTTGTAATTTAAAAAAATTACTAATACTTCTTTCTATTTATAATAATATATTTCATCCAACAAGAGTATGTACTTTATTATAGAAGATATTGATGAAACTAATTTTTTTAATAAATAGAATATATTATTTAACATATTATTTCTTATATTCCATTTCACTCTCTTTTTACTTAATTTTTTTTTATTATTTAAAAACTTTATATAAACTAAATTTATAATATTTTTGAAATATTTTTTTTATAAAATTTAATAATATTATATTTAGATATAATTTTCTATAAAATTAACTTATATTCTTTTTACAAAAATATGTTAGTTTTGATAGATAGATTTTTAATATAGGATTTTATTATCCTTGGATTTTATTGATTGTTATAAAAAATAAGTTTAATCTAAAGTTATTTTAAAGTATTTTTTTAATTTAAAAAATCTATATTTATAGATTAATTTGATATATATATATATTATTATAATTTTAATAATGATTAAATATAGATTAAAGTCTTTTATAATAATAAATCTTTTATAATATAAATCTTTAGCTATATTTTTTAGTATCATAAAAAAATTTCTAATTTTTAATGAATAATAAAGAATTTTTTTAGTTGAAAGAATCTTTATTATTGATTAATAATGTAATGACATCATCTTATGCATTTCAATCATAAAATTCATTGGATTATATCTTAGTCAACTTCATAAGATATATTATATACATGTTAATTAGAATTTGAATTCTAAGCTACTTAAAAAGCTTGAGCCTAGAGCAATAATAAAATTTTATTCTAATTATTGAAATAATAAGGTTATTAGAAATTTAGAATATACATTCTTTATGAATATTGGTCTTTTTAAATACAACCAATGTAGTAAGGATGCTAATATTATCTATTGTGGTTTTAAATAACAATGGATATATTTCGTAGCAATAAATCTATCAAGTAATAATGCCAATTTTTTTAATTTGGTAGATTTTTTAGAATAGTATTGATATATGCTAAATTTTTATGAGCAATAGTTACTTATCATGATTTTTTAATTGATTACAATATCAAAGTATCTTCTATCTAAATTCTATCTTAAATTTTTTTTTGATTTTTTATCACATGCTTATTGTTATATATATCATCATTCAAAAGATGATAGTAATTTTTTTTTTTTTTTTAAATAATAAAGCCAATTTTTTATTTGATATTTGTTAATCTTGATTTTTAAGTTAATGTTACAGAGATAAGATTTATTCTAATAATTATCTAGATAACATGGATAAATAGAAATAGATAAAAGTAGATTAATTTAATAATATCTTATAGAGAAGCTTCCTAGAAGCTTCATAGATGCGATTTCATCTTTATTCATATCTATAAGTGATTGTGTGAGTCATCAAATTGACTCACTAATTATTTTAGAACAAAAGAATGCATTTAGAAAGCCAAAAGTATAATTGTGAGATAAAGATGTGTTTAGAGGATGCTAAATGAAGGAAAATAGTATTAGTGAAGAAGAAATGGAATCTTAATAAGTCTTAGAGGTAATTATCTTAGTTGATTTAATATTTTCTCTTAATTGTAAGAATTAGTAATTAGTTATTGAAACCAATTTTTACATTGGCCTTCTATCTACATTTATTACTTATTAAAAATATATAAATATTACTTATTAGGTAGAAGAAGCATGAAAAAAAAACTTCATGTCTTTTTAATTATTTATGTAAAAAATTAGATTTTTTAGTTGATTTAAATTTATTTTATTATTATAAAAAATAACCAAGATAAAATAAAATAGTTTTAAATTAATATTATTATTTTAGAAATATTATAAATTTTTTACAAATTTATTTAAAATTTATTTAGAAATTTTAAAGAATTTTTAGAAAAGATTTCAAGACTTTGGTAAAATTGAATTTTACTACCTTGAAAGCCATTATATAGAAATGGAGCCAAATTTGAAGGTCATAGAAGATTTCTAGGCTAATTGGATATTTATAAATACTATGAAGAAGTCAAAAATATAAAAAGATTAGTTCTACTAGTAGAAAATAGAAGGACCAATAGCTAGTCTAGTCCTTATAAGAAGGGAGGTGCACAAGTTCCATATGCAATGTTTCACCTTGGATGTATGTAGGAGTATAAGACTAAGACCTCAAGGCCTCTCTAGGACATCTTTATATACTATTTGTAAACCTTGGTGAGATTCAAATTCTTGATCTTTTAAGCAAGTTATCCTTGAGATAAAAATTATTCATTTAAGTTTTTTATTTTTTATTTTTTATTTTTAAACTATCATAATTCATAATAACTTGGATTTTTATTTTTTTTAGATCATTGAAAATATAAAAAATTATTTATTTAAAAATATAACTTGTATTTTTTTTTAAATACTTTTTATTAGATAAAAATCTACTGAACAAATTGTAACTAATTTTGTAGTGTGTAATTATTTAATTATACATATTTCACTTGTTTTTTGTTTGTTCTTTTTTTATTCTTATTATTTACTTTCTTTATTTTATACCACCAATTATAACCAATTCTTAATTGAGGCCATCTTATAATTTGAATTGAGATGTGAAATTTATCCTTACAGATTGGTAGGTTAGAAATTTGGCCAATAAATTAGCCATGTGTCATACATATTGGTAGCTTATAGAACAAGTTAATTATGTGGTGCACAAATAGGAAATATCTCTTGTAAGTTTGATACATATTTTGCAAATGGGATACATATTAAAAGTCCTATAGAATGTCGATATGTAGCTTTTAGGTAGATAGTATATATAGAGACAAGAATGAAGCCTTCTTCATTGTTGTCAATGCCTTTTTTATTCTTTGTCTTGTTTCAAGAGTCTCTATTCTTCTTGTCTTTGACAATAGTCATTTTAATTTAATGTTATATTATTTTTGAGCAATTTTTTATTCTTTTTAAGTGATACAAGAATATTTTAATACTTTGATTGTTTGTGTTTTATATCCTTGATAGTTTAATAAGAGTGTTCTTTCATTATTCTTATGTTGTATTTTAGAAGTGAATAGATTATTCCACTTCTATTTTTTGCATTTAAAGATTATAAACTATCCACCTTAAAAACTAATATTTTTTGCTTTGTAATCTTAATTTTTTCTTTAAAAAGAGTGGATCATTCCTCTTTGTAAAAATTTTTATTTGATATTAGAGGTTATAAATTATCTTCCTCTAATTTTAATTGTAGATTTATTAATTTGTTTAAGATGGAAAAAAAAATTGTAGATGCTACACTTAGCAGAAGCAAGAAAAGATTTGCAACTATTATAAATCTTCAAGAGCTTGTCAATATTTTTAAGATGGAAATTTTATGCATCACTAATATCAACCATAGAAGTACTATTTCTACATCTATGGAAGAAGTCTAGAGCATACACCAAGAAGTTATACAATTGAAGGAAGTAAGTAAATCAACCTCACAAGTAAATCTAGAAAGTATTACTTTTACAAGCATCTAAGAGGCAAAAATTAATATGCTTGAGAAGTTTGATGGAACAAGATCAAAATTTTGAAGATTTCAACAATAAATTAGATTTTATCTAAGGTTGCATCCTTACTAATATCCTAATGGATTTATTCAAATTGGATTTGTAAATGCACTTTTATTTGAAAGTGCTCTTTCTTGCTTTATATCTTTGATAGAAAAAGATTTACAACTTTTTTATGATTTGAATTTGATTTAATTCAAAAATCTATTAGTCAAGTAAAAATACATAAGTCTAATACATCTAAATCTTTTCTAGTAGATACAAAAGCTTTTATATATGTGGCAAAAAAAAAATCACCTTTTGCTATATACACCATATAAATTTTTTATACTAAAAAAATTATAAATAGTATTCCTAGCCAATATTAAGATTTTTAAGATGTTTTTGAAAAAAAAGCACAAAGATATTTTTTTAAAGCATCAACCTTATGATTGTTCAATTAATCTTTAAGAAGGAATTCAACCATTATTTGGATCAATCTATAGTTTATTGCAAAATAAGTTGGCTACATTGAAAGAGTATATTGATAAGAACTTGGCTAAGAACTTCATATGCCATTCAAAATTTCCAATAGAAGCTCCTATCTTATTTGTGAAGAAAAAAGACGGATAGTTACAAATATGCATAGATTATCAAAGACTTAACAAGATTACCATCAAGAATAGGTATCTTTTATCTTTGATTTCAAGACTTCTTGATTAACTCAGTCAAGCATAGATCTATACAAAAATAGATTTATGAGTAGCAAACAATTTTGTCTGCATCAAAGAAGGTAATGAATAGAAGACTATATTTTGAATTAGATATGGACATTTTGAATATAATGCCATATCTTTTAGACTTATGAATGTATCAATTGCTTTTTAACATCTTATAAATGATATTTTTTGTGAATTTCTTGATGATTTTATTAAGTGCTACTTAGACAATATTTTGATCTATTCTAAAAATATAAAAGAATATGAACTTTATATTCATTGTATATTATAAAAACTTAGAGATGCAAGATTATATGCCAAGATAGAAAAATATGTATTTTACACTATTTAAGTTGATTTTTTAAGATATATTATTTTTAATGACGATCTATTGATGGATTTTAAAAAATTTAGATAATTATAGATTAGAAAATTTTAAGAATAGTAAGAAATGTGCAATATTTTTAAATTTTTTTTAATTACTATTGGATCTTTATCAAGAAACTTTTTCAAATTACAACTCTATTGACATGCTTAATTTGTAAAAAAAATTTTAATGGAATAAATAAACAAAAGTACCATTTGAAGCTTTCAAAACAATTTTTATTTTTGCACCAATTTTGTATTGTCTCAACTTCTCCAAAGTATTTTTTATGAAAAAAATGCATCAAATCTTACCTTGGATGTGATATTATTATAAATGGGAGTAGATGACAAATTTCATCTAATAACTTTTTATTAAATTTTTTTTTCAATAGCCAAGATTAACTACAAGATTTATAGCAAAGAACTTTTTGTAATTTTAGATTTTTTTTAAGAATGGCATTATTATTTAGAATATACTTCCAATCTAATCACTACATATATGAATCATAAGAATCTCAAGTATTTCATATCAATATATATTTGAAATATGTCATTATAAAAATTCAAATTCATTATCACTTCTCGGCTAAAAAAATAATAAAATTTATCCAATGTCCTTTTTAGACGTTCTTATCTTGCACCAAAAGAAAAAAAATTTAGCTTTTGATTAATAAAGGATGATCTTGTTGAAGCCAAAATAATTTCATCTTTGAGCAATGAAATCAATATTAACTATTGATTCAATTTTTTTTAAGTAAGTCCAATCAAGTATATCTTCAAATCTTTTTATTTATAATATTAAGAATAATTTGTCCAAGCCTCATAGTACTTCTAAGTTTGAATTTAAGAAAAATTTATTTTATATTGAAGAATACTTATATATTCTAAAAGATGAAGCATGACTATGTGCTCTTGAAGCTCGTCACAACTTTCTTGTAGTATGACACTTGAGATATAAGAAGACTTTGGAATTAATATCGAAGGATTTTTGGTAGCCTCAAATGTGGAAGACAATTAAATTTTTTTTGTAATTATATGATATTTGTTTAAGATTAAAAATTCCTCGCCATTGATCTTACAGATTTTTCCAACCATTTATCATGGTCTTTTGTCTCTATAGATTTTATTATGGATCTACTAATTTCAAATTTATATAATTCTATATTTGTGATTATAAATTTTTTCACCAAGATGATATATTTTGTACCATGTACAAAATCTATCATAAGTGAAGACACAATTAAACTCTTCTTTGACAATATCTATTGCTATCATGGATTACTATAAGATATTATATCAGATAGAGGGATACAATTTGTATCAAAATTTTGAAGAATCCTTTTCAAGATATTGAAGGTAGATATAAAATTATTTTTAGTATTCCACCTTCAAAGTAATGGATAAATGGAACATGTAAATCAAGATTTGGAATAATATATGAGATATATCATCAATTATTATTAAAATGATTAATTTTTTTTTTCCATTGATAAAGTTTACTTATAATAATTCAATATATTCTTCTATTCAACAAATATTTTTTTTTTATCAATTATAATTATCATCACAACTTGATACTTTTGACTTCTTAAAAGCTCATAATCTTATAGCAAAAGACTTGGCAAATTGATTGTCAAAGCTACATGCAACAATTAAGTTACAATTAAAAGAAGCTCAAGAATAATAAAAAACCAACGCAAATATCTATTACAAGAAACAACCTCAATTTCACATTAGTAATAAGATATGGCTATTTTATTATAATATCAAGACTATTTGTCTTTATAATAAGCTAGATTATCTTGAGCTTGGACTATTTTTGATTTGTAAATGAATTAATCTAATTTCTTATCAATTATACCTACCAAAGTCTATAAAGATCCATCCTATATTCCACACATCTTTGCTTGAGCCATATAAAATAATATATATAAAAGAAAAAAGACAAATGCCATTGCCTCCTATAGAAGTAGATAACTATAAAAATTTTAAAATAGAAGATGTCTTAGATTCAAGGCTATGCCAAAATTAGCTAAAATATCTTATACATTGGTACAGATACAATATTAGTGAATGCATATGGAAGCCATTTAAGAATCTAATAAATGCATCAATTAAATTCAATACATTTTATTGATAACATCTATCAAAATTAAGATAAAAAAAATCTTTATTATAAAGCAAAGTAAATTCAATGGAGATATCTTCTATTATTATTTGTTATTTTTTTGAATTTTTTTATTACTAAAAAAATAGAGAATCAACAATTAACAAATTTAGCTCTAAAGCTATCATTTAGTGACTTATTAGAGAAGACATTATGATTTTCACAACCTTCAAGATGAAGGAATAAAGATAAAGATCTTTAAGAACAACATGTTCTTTTTTGAATTAATGGTAAGATACAATGTATTTGGTATTACAATCTTAGAAGAGATTTCTAATATTTGATAATATTTTTAGAGATAAGAACTACTCTTGATGGTATTCTAAATGTTTTCTTTGAAAGAAGTTATGAAGTTTTTAACAATGATTAAATATAAAGGTGGTCTTCTTACCTTGGCATGAAACAATATTGATGGCTAAGAGGATCAATCAATTACCTTTGAAGGCAACAAAGATTAAAATATGTGACAAATATAATTTGGTGCATCTTGGACTTTCTCAACATATAATCATTGCTCCTTGTGGAACTTGTCCCTTGAAGGGGGGGTAATAGCACGAGCATAAGATTTACTCTAATAGTTATCTAGATAATATGAATAGATAGAAATAGATAAAAATAGATTAATTTGATAATATCTTATAGAAAAGCTTTTTAAAAACTTCATAGACATGATTTCATCTTTATTCATGTTTATAAGTCATCGGTAGGTTAGAAACTTAGCCAATAAATTAGCCATGTGTCATACATATTGATAGCTTGTAAAAGAAGTTAATTATGTGGCACACATATAAGAAACTTGTCTTGTATGTTTGATACATGTTTTGCAAATTAGAGACATGTTGGAGATCCTATAGAATATTGACACATAGTTCTTAGATAGATAGTATAAATAAAGACAAGAGTGAAGCTTTCTTCAATCTAATCAATGCTTTTCTTATTTCTAGTCTTGTTTCAAAAGTCTCTATTCTTCTTGTCTTTGATAATAATCATTTTAGTTTAATATTATATCATATTTCAGTGATTTTTTATTCCTTTTGAGTGACACAAGAATATTCTAATACTTTGGTTGTTTGTATTTTATGTACTTGACATGTAAATTATTTTTTATAGAATTTTAAATAAATTAGAAATTTAAATTTTTATAAATAATAGTTTCAAATTTATTCTATAATATTTTAGAATAGATTAATGTACACTAATGTAATGTTATAAAAACTATTATTTTTTTATTAATTATTAGTATTTCTAATTTAAATTAATTTTTTTAGAATAAATTATATTTTAAAAAATCAAGCCAAAATATAATAGTGTATTAGAAAATAAAATATTTTTATAAAAGTTTTTTGTAACTAAGAAAGATATTTTTTATATTTAACATTATAAATTTAAATTAGAAATAAAATATTACAAAAAAAAGAGATAGATGAGAACAAAGCATTGATTATTATACTACTTTAGGTGTTTCAAAGTCATCAATAGAATATGATAGAGATTTGGTCCAAAAGATAAATATTTAGACCTTCATTTTTAATTTTATTTGTTAAATTTTTTGCAATAATTTTCTTATTCTAAAAAAGATATATTATTAATTTTTTTTTGTAGTATTTTATTTTTTTATATTGGAAATAAAAAAAAAAAATCTATGATAATTAGAATAATTAGTAATATAAATATTTATTAGATATAATTTTTAATCTTTAAATTTTAAATTAAATTTCAGATTTTTAATCTTTTATTTTTAAATATTTATATATAAAAATTTTATTACAATAATATTTTATTTTTTAAAATGATACAATTTAATATGTAAATAGACCAATCTTATAGAAATCAAAAAAATATAAAACATGATTCTATTGAATGGCAAATTTTTAAACTCAAATTTTTTTTTTATTAACTTTGTTATTTTAATTAGCAGCATTATGACTTTGTAAGCTTAATTATCATCTTTGTTATTCTATCAACTTAATTTTTTTTATAATATAGTTTTTTTATAGATATGATTATAATTAATTAATATTTTATTTATTTATGATAAAATAAATTATAATATTTTAATATAATTTATTTAAAGTTCGTTATTTTAAATAATTATATAAATATATGATTTATATAATTTTAAATTATTTTTATATTCAATTAATTTCTTTTTAATAAATAATAAATCATGAATGTCAAAAGAAAAAGATGGATTGATTAAATTTTTTTAATAAATTAAACATAATCTAATTTTTTTTTTTAAAATATTAAATTTATATTATTATCTTTTATTGATATTTCAATTTTTTTGAATTTGATGAATAAAAAGTAATATATAATATAGCTTATTTTAAATAATAACTACTTAAATAATAATAAAAAAAGATTTTATAAAATCAAGTAATTTCTTTCTTGGAACAAGATAAATTCCTCACAAAAACATCCATGATAGGATCTCCCTTCCATTTTAGAATTCTCCAAAGCTAATTCTCTGGTCCATTCTCTTTATCCATTGCTCACTACAACCACCACTAGCTTGTACATTGAATCATGCCAAGTGGGTACTATCATTGTACACAAATATATTACAAGATTACTTCTACTTTTGTATGCAAGCATAGAACTATTAAGATAAAATTAATTGGCAATAAAAAAAACATTGTGAAAGATGAAGATTGGAGCTAGAATAGCACTATTGTTGCATTAGCAAATAGTAGAAATCAGGCTTCTAATATCTTTTACTACAAATTGGCTTTTAAAAATCATAACATTGTAATTGGCTTTGTGGACATTTTAAAGTCCTAACACTTTACTCATGAAAGAAATGCTACTCTAAATTATTCATTAAACTTGAAAGACTAGAATAATGATGTGTTTGGTCATGGTAGCAAACAAATTGCTCTTGAAAGTTGAGTTATGCTATGTAATGCCATAACAATAGATATTTGGCTAAGTATCCTTAAATGATAAATGTTAAAGTCTATATACATTGACAATGCTTAGCAAAATTAAAATTTTGATTAGAATGGATATTTTACTAGTCTAGATATATAAATTTGGACTCACAATGTGGGATTCTATATTACAAGATTACTTCTACTTTTATATGCAAGCATTATCATGGTGTATAATCTCAAAGGAATTATCTATGTAAGCCATCAAATTGACTCATTAGTTGTTTTAGGATAAAAGAATGCATTTAGAGTGCCAAAACTACAATTTTAAAGTAAAGATGTGTTTAGAGGATGCTAAATGAAGGAAAATAATATTAGTGAGAAAGAAATAGGATCTCAGTAAATCTTGGAGGTAATTATCTGAATTGATTTAGTATTTTTTTTAATGATAAGAAGTAGTATATAGTTATTGAGACTAATGTCTATATTGGCCTTCTATCTCTATGTATTGCTTATTAAAAATATATAAATATTATTTAGTAGGTAGAAGAAGCATGAAAAATAAACTTCATATCTTTTTAATAATTTATATAAAAAATAAAATTTTTTAGTTGATTTAAATTGATTTTATTACTATAAAAAATCACCAAAGTAAAATTAAATAGTTTTAAATTCAAATTATTATTTTAAAAAAATTATATAAAATTTTAGAAATTTTTTAGAAATTTTTTAGAATTTTTAGAATAATTTTGAAGACTTTGGTAAAAATAAGTTTTATCACCTTGGAAACTATTATGAAGAAATGGAGCAAGATTTGAAGGCCATGTAAGGTTCCTAGGCTAATTGAATATTTTTAAATAGCATGGTGAAGTCAAAAATACAAAAAAATAAATTTTATCAGTAGAAAAGAGGAGGACCAGTAGCTAATATAGTCCTTATAAGAAAGAAGGTGCATAAATCTCATATGGGTTGTGGCACCTTGGATATAGGTAGGAGGATAAGACTAAGGCCTAGTAGCCTCTCTAGGACATTCTAATACACTACTTTTGAACCTTAGTGAGGTTTGAATTCATGATCTCTTAAACAAGTTATCCTTGAGGTAGAAAAATTCTATTTAATTTTTTTATTATTTATCTTTTATCTTTAAATTATCATAATTTATTTATAGTAATTTAGATTTATATATTTTTTTATATTATTGGAAAGATAAAAAAATCATCTATTCAAAAATATAATTTTTATTTTTTTATTTTTATTTTTTATTAGGTGAAAATATAGTGAACAAACTGTGACATAGTTTTGAATTGAGCACTTGCTTGATACCATTTGCTTCACTTGTTTTGTGGTTGTTCTTCTTGTTCTTCTTGCTATTTGCTTCCTTCACTTTACACCACCAATTACAAGAAACTCTTAAGTGAGACCATCTTATAATTTGAATTAAGGGATGGAATTTTATCCTCAAAATTTAATTTCTATCATTTTGACATAGAAGAATATCATCTCATGTCACAAACATATTTTAAGCCACCACTAAAACTTTCTGTAGTCTTTTAGAACCTTCCATAGCTTTTTAGAATCTTCTAGAATCTTATAGAATCTTTGTTAGTCTTTGAAAATCCTCTAGAATCTTCTTCAATCTTTCAAGACCTCCCGTAGATTTTTTAGAGTCTTCAAGAATCTTCATCAAGCTTCTAAAATATTTTAAGATATTCTTAGGACCCTCTAAAATCTTCTTCAACCTTCCAAGATCTTCGATAGATTCTTTAGAGTCTTCTAAAATCTTCCTTAGGCTTCTAGAATACTCTAAGATATTCTTAGAAAGTCCAATAGGACATAAGGCCTCATAGTTTAAATAAGAGGCAAGGCTAAGGAGCACCTCAATCTTGCCAATACAAGTCTTGGAGCAATCTAGAGTGTTGCCTTCTTCTTGATATTAATCCAATTTCTTATTCTTGATCTAGTTCTTGTTCTTGTCTATCCAGTTCTTTGTTCTTGAAATTATTCTGGTTCTGAATTCTTCTCTTTGATTCTTGGCTAACTTGCTATCTTGCATCCTTGACAGTTTGGCAAGACTAATTTACATAATAATATCAAAGCTTAAATCTCTTAATAGAGAGTGGATTATCCCTCTTCAAGATACTATTGCGTTCTAGAGGAGTACAGACTATCCTCTTCTAGACTGATATGCTTACTTATTGTAATTGATTTTTCTTTGAAAGGAGTGGATTACCCCTTTTTAAAGATATATCACTATATTTTAGAGGTTGCGGATTATCCTCCTCTAAACTAACTATCTAAAAGTATTTCTTTTAATATAGAAAATATTAATGACTTATTGATTTTTTCTTTTTTAAAATAAAAATAGATCAAGTTAATGGACGTGCATCCTTATAAATAGAGAATAGAGTGGCAATTCTTGCAGATCTTCAAGTCCTATTGGATATAATATGAAAAGAAATGACATTCTTTTGCAATAAAAAAAAAAATTACAAATGGAGTAAGTATCTGAAGAAACTAAGCGAAAGATTCATAACTTATAATAAGAGATTATTTGATTAAAAGAAGCAAGTGGTAGACAAGCTATATACACAACTTCTCTAGAAGTTCCAAGGGTTGTCATAAAAGAGCCAAAAGCTAGTATGCCTAATAAGTTTGATGGAACAAGATCCAACTTTTGAAGGTTTGTATAACAAGTGCGACTTTATTTACAACTATATTCTTCTCATTATCCAGATGGATTCACTCAAGTTGCTTTTGTGGGTACCTTTTTATCAGGAATGGCTTTTATGACTTGATTTCATTATGGTCTAAAGGATGATGTAAAGAATTTATTGATCACGATGCTAAGAATTTATTGATCATGATAATAAGAGTTGAAAGCTTAGAGGAACTCATAGCTCAAGCTATTATTTGTGACAATTGCCTTTTTAAACTACAACAATAAAGGCAATCAATTTTCAGCAATATCTATCAAGGTACGACTGCTACATCCTCAAAAGTATTAAAAAAGTCATTAACATATTGTCAAGGACATACTTGTTAGAACCTTCTAGAACATTCTAGAAGTTTTCTAGAACTCTCTAGAACCTTCCAGAGCCTTCTAATATCTTCCTAGTTAGTAGAAGTTGCTTGAGAAGCTCTCTAGTTGGAGGAAGCTGCTTGAGAAGCTTCCTAGGTAGGAGTATATATTGGAGTCGAGGCTGAAGAGTTCTTCAGTCTCGACAACACATCTCTTGGAGCTCTAGCTCACCTCTCTGGTGTTGTTTTTGTACTCATCTGATTAATCCAATTCTTGCCAGTTCTTCTTGAACTTCTTGTTTAGACTTCAAGTCTATATTCTGTGTCCGTGACAGTTTGTCGAGACTACTCTCACCTTGGATATCAGAGTTAGTTCCTTCTTGTTGGAGTGTGGATTATCCCTCTTCTTGAAGGTACACTAGTATTTTAGAGGTTGCGGATTACCCTCCTCTAAACTGATATCTTTTTGTCATAATATTGGAGTCTTATTCTTCTTGGAGAGAGTGGATTACCCCTCTTCTTGAAGGTCTTAAGGCGTTTTAGAGGTTGCGGAGTACCCTCTTCTAAACCAATATTTCCTCCTTGTAGAAACAATTACTTCTTTTTTCTTAGAATGGTTGGAGGTCAAGACATTAATATGAATGAAAGTTTGGAGTCCAAGATGGACGCCATTATGAATGCTCTTGCTACGTTATCACAGAGAACTACGATAATAGAAGGAGTCTTTGCAAGACTTCATAATGATGGAGCATTTGGAATAGCACAATGTGGGCTTCATCAACCTCGAGCTTCTGCACCAGAAGAAGCAGCTTTACCTATGGTTCAACGAGAACTATTACTTCCACAACAAAAGAAACCTCAAATTAGCCTTCCAGACAAGTTTGATGGCACACGTTCCAAGTTTTGAGGTTTCATCAATCAAATCAAGTTAATAACAGCTCTACAACCCAAACATTATCCGACGGAGGAATCACGTTGTCGGGTAGAGAGAATTCGCCTTGGAAAAACGCCGGTGTCATGGCGAAAGTCCGCTTCAGGTAGACGCAAGGTCCCTCTTTACAATCAAGTTGGATCCAATTTGCACAAACTTTTTTTAAATATTTCTTTTATAGTCACAAAACCATGCGTATAATAAATCAAGAAACTAGAAGCTTGGAAATTTATAAATCAAAATCCAGCCGTTTATATAAGTTCAAATTTTAGAAGCATAGAGTTTACTTCTTTAGTCATCTTCACAAAAATTCTCAACGGTGAATTCATTACCGATCACCAAATATCATCAAAATATTAGCAAGTAATTATATAAGTAAAACCAAACCAGAAACTTGAAAACTCATAATTTAAGATCCAACTGTTCAAATAAGCTCAAAATTTGGGAAAACATATCTCATACCTTTGATCGTTGTCACATAAATTTTGAGCCGTGAATTCATTGTTGATCATTAGATATCACCAAATCCTTGGCAGATACTTTTAGAAGTCAAATCTCAATCCGAAACTTGAAAATTCATAATTGAAGATCCAGCCGTTCAAATAAGCTCAAAATTTGGAAAACATAACTCATACCTTTGATCCTCATCACATAAATTTTGAGCTATGAATTCATTGCTGATCGTTAGATATCATCAAATCCTTAACAGATACTTTTAAAAGTTAAAACCCTAGATATCTGAGAAAAAATTTGCCATTACTCCCTAATCAAAGTCTCAATTGATATGAGATTGTAGACATAGACTCTTTATAGTATAATTAATATGTACACCAAAAATGAGCTTCAAATTCATCTTGAAACTCAAGTTCTAGCTTAAAGCAAATCCTTCTATTTATCTAACTTCTTCAAAAACCTAGTTTAGTTTGCTGGGTTTAACTAGCCATAACTCACTCATTCTGAACTCATTTCTATCAATTCTTGGACGTAAAATGTATAGCTTGAAGTCTAGTTTCTAATCCAACTTTTGGATTTCTTGCTAGTATCTTAAAACTTCTAATATACCCTAAAAAGTGACAGTAGGTGTCATATTAGTAGTCTAAGTTCAAACAAGCATATCTCTCTCATCTAAGCTCCGATTCCTGCGTTTCTACCACCTAAACTCATGCCAAGAAGACGCTCTCTCTGAATACCTCTCTGCATTTGCCAAAAAACCCCGTCTTCTTCTCCTCCGAGCTCGTCAAAGAAGTCGTAGCCAAGGTCTTTAAAGTCCAAGTCAACAATTAATAGTTTAAAGTTATAAAAACCCCAAATCTAATCCTCCAAGTCAGTACTATTAATGGTAGCCAACTATTGACATCCAAATCTATTATTTATCCTTGGTAAAATCCTAAATTCAACCTCAAAGTCAAAACTCCTTATATCTACAAATATAACCCTGAATCTACTAAAATCTAAGATTGGAAAAAAAGATAAAAGAAATAAAAGAAAATTTCAAGGCTAGATCAAAGTTAAAGTTAAGATTAAAGATAAGGTAAAAATTTAACCAAAGAAAAAGAAAGAAAGTGAGAAATTTTTTCTAAACTATATAAAAACTTAGATTGATAAGAAGAAAGAAAGAACTTAATAAAATTTTGAAGAAAAGATAGTTAAGTTAGGTTTCTATATATGGATGTATTTACTTCACGACACCGGGTTCCTAGCTGCTACTAGAACTAGCAGGGTACATGAAAAGAAGCCGTGCAAGTATGTTCTATACTTGCACAATATTTCTTCAAGCTTTCAAGTTATACTTGTATTATATTTGTACAAGTCTTATACAAATATAAAGTATAAATACTTGAATAATACTTATATAAATACTTGTATAAATCTTGGTATAATACTTGTACAAATACTTGTATAAATATTATGTATAATACTTTAGAATACTTGTAAATACTTGTATAAATACTTGTATAATCCTTGGTATAATACTTGTACAAATACTTGATACTTGTACAAATATTATATATAATACTTATAAAATACTTGTATAAATAATTGATATAAATACAAGTATATATACTTGTATAAAAGGTATAAGCAAAGTATGTATGTATTCAAGTATACCTCAAAATACAACCGCATATGAGGAATACAAGTTATACAACAAGCTGAAACTAAATAAATCACTAAAAATTCATCCAAAGGTTGAATCAAGCGTGCTTATAGCCTATGGAAAGCCAATAATCCATTGTAAAACATATCAAAATTTCACAAATAGATGACTTACCATTTAAAAGTTATGGCTAAAAGAAGTAGGCGCTAAAATTTCCAAGCAAATGCAAAGGCAGCAAAGCTCCTCTTCACTTCAGCCTTTGTTGTGATCACTTCCCTTCTCCAAATTGGACATGCAATAGCTTTTTAGAAAGCTCACTTCATCATCTAACTTATTCTAAAATTTCGCATGCATGCCTCTCAAACTCCAGATTTTGTAGCTAGTTGATTCTACTCTTTAAACCCTAGCAACAATTTTCCCTCTTTGACACTTCACGGCTCATAAAACTTTCATCAAAGCTCCAAATGTATTGATTTTTGTTTTTGTGGAAAGCTTACACAAGCTACTATAAGCGCCTAAAATATCAAAAAGATTGAAGAGACTGTCTGACTTGGGTGGTTGAACAAAGTCTCTGCCCCTCTTTGTCGGGTGGCAGCAAACCCTTTCCCACTCTCAAGCTCACAACTTTTGCTCTCCAACTC
Organism: Physcomitrellopsis africana; assembly: GCA_036785485.1. Taxonomy (NCBI): domain Eukaryota; kingdom Viridiplantae; phylum Streptophyta; class Bryopsida; order Funariales; family Funariaceae; genus Physcomitrellopsis; species Physcomitrellopsis africana. The sequence goes on from JAWRVF010001035.1 coordinate 85,486, forward strand.
CAAATGCTACAAGAGATGTCTTGATAGAAAGCTAGCACAATTTTCCACACTCTTTATAAATTTCACTAAGAAAGAACCGAAATCAAACTTGCAGTAGCAGCTCGAAGTTTCTGCCCCTCTTCGTCGGGTAGCAGCAAACTCTACTCTACTAAAACAAGCATAATGTTTTGCTCACAACTCCAAAACAAGCAAGTGAGTAGGTTCTAGAATCCTCACAACTTGAAGAACACACCCACTAATTTTCATTACAATTCCTTCTATCTCCTCGGAGCTATCTCTCTCCAAAGTTCACCACTCAAAACTGCCTTTCCTCTCGGTCTAGCAAGAGGAGTATATCTCCCTTTCTTTCCATATTAGACTATGAGACGCCCACATGGGCAGCCAAATCCTATTGGATGGGCCTTATTCACCCCATGCTCTTCTTTCTTATCCCTCACAAGGTCCATTCTACCTCAAAAGTCAACAAGAAAGGTAAAACAACCTTTACTTTTCTTCTAATTACAAAAGAGTCTATTCTAGGATATAAATAAGGTAGGAACAAAACAAATAGCCATCTTAATTCACTAACTAAGTGGCTATAATAAATCCTCTCCTTATAATATCTTCTAAAATAACCTCTAGCACTCACACATATATTAACAATAGATACAAGATTTTTAATATTTTTATATACTGCACGTAAATGCAGTATGACAACGTGTTGGATTGGTTGGAACTTTGCTTATGGGACAAGTTCTATTGTGATTTGCTCCTGTATTTGAAAAAGGATTACCAATTTTGAATAACTTTGAGACTTTTCTGGAGGCATTTGCAAAAGCATTTGGAGAGCATGACAAGGCTCGGTGGGCTACAACAAAAATTCAATCACTACGACAAGGGACTCGCTCTGCATTAGTCTATGCATCGGAATTCAGACATTTGGCATGCGACATCAATTGGGATGAAGAAGCATTGATGAGCCAATTCTATTGGGGTCTAAGGGATGATGTGAAGGATTTGTTATTATTTCTTCGTGATCCACGAACGCTCAACGAAGCCATAAGCCAAGTTGTAAAGTGCAATAACCGCCTATTTCAACGTCGCCAAGACCAACGCTCCAGACAATATACAAGTCATTGCGGCGCAATTATATCAGCAAGTAGCCTAAATTTACAAGCGGAGACAGAGGACATGCAGATTGATGCAAGACATTTTAAATATCCTTACCTGTAATAAAAGAAGTACAGATAGAAAAAAGATTTGTACTTTTATTGCGCGAGAAGGGCCATAGAGCTAAATCGTCCAAGAAGCAAAATGGATGCAAAGATCAAGAATAGAGGAAGTACGTTTGTTTAGAAAATGAGGATGCCTACCCACAATAGATACTGCTAATGCATCGTGATGATGCCAAGAAGTATAAAAATATGAAAACTTTTGTATCTATTGTCATGTTGGCAACAAATAAGTAGAGATTATTTTAGAAGATATTATATGGAGAGGATTTATTATAGCCACTTAATTAGTGAATTAAGATGGCTATTTGTTTTGTTCTTACCTTATTTATATCCTAGAATAGTCTCTTTTGTAATTAGAAGAAAGGTAAAGGTTGTTTTACCTTTCTTGTTGACTTTTGAGGTAGAATGGACCTTATGAAGGGTAAGAAAGAAGAGCATGGGGTGAATAAGGCCCATCCAATAGGATTTGGCTGCCCATGTGGGTGTCTCATAGTCTAATATAGAAAGAAAGGGAGATATACTCCTCTTGTTAGACCGAGAGGAGGAGGCAGTTTTGAATAGTGAACTTTGGAGAGAGATAGCTCCGAGGAGATAGAAGTGTTAGTAGTGAAAATTGGTGGGTGTGTTCTTCAAGTTGTGAGGATTCTAGAACCTATTCACTTGCTTGTATTGGAGTTGTGAACAAAAAGTTATGCTTGTTTTAGTAGAGTGAGGTTTGCTGCCACCCGACGAAGAGGTGTAGAAACTTCGAGCTGCCACTGCAAGTTTGATTTCAACTCTTTCTTAGTGAAATTTATAGAGAGTGTGGAAAAATGTGCTAGCTTTCTATCAAGACATCTCTTGTAGCATTTGGAGTTGGAGAGCAAAAGTTGTGAGCTTGAGAGTGGGAAAGGGTTTGCTGCCACCCGACGAAGAGGGGCAGAGACTTTGTTCAACCACCCAAGTCGGACAGTCTCTTCAATCTTTTTGATATTTTAAGTGCTTGTAGTAGCTTGTGTAAGCTTTCTACAAAAACAAAAAATCAATACATTTGGAGCTTTGATGAAAGTTTTATGAGCCGTGAAGTGTCAAAGAGGGAAAATTGTTGCTAGGGTTTGAAGAGTAGAATCGACTAGCTACAAAATCTGAAGTTTGAGAGGCATGCATGCGAAATTTTAGAGCAAGCTAGATGATGGAGTGAGCTTTCTAAAAAGCTATTGCATGTCCAATTTGGAGAAAGGAAGTGATCACAACAAAGGCTGAAGTGAAGAGGAGCTTTGCTGCCTTTGCATTTGCTTGGAAATTTGAGCGCCTACTTCTTTTAGCCATAACTTTTAAATGGTAAGTCATCTATTTGTGAAATTTTGATATGTTTTACAATGGATTATTGGCTTTCCATAGGCTATAAGCACGCTTGATTCGACCTTTGGATGAATTTTTAGTGATTTATTTAGTTTCAGTTTGTTGTATAACTTGTATTCCTCATATGCGGTTGTATTTTGAGGTATACTTGAATACAAACATACTTTGCTTATACTTTTTATACAAGTATATATACTTGTATTTATACAAGTATTCTATAAGTATTCTACAAGTATTATACATAATATTTGTACAAGTATTTGTACAAGTATTATACCAAGGATTTATACAAGTATTTGTA